>JBBMOL010002018.1:0-29636 GCA_037954665.1 Laguncularia racemosa
TACCTTCAAAACACAAGCCAGACAGGCCGTGGTTTGTTCAGGATGACCCCAGAAATATACACGGTCTGATACACGCTAGGAGGCACGGCCATATGTTGTGTCAGGATGGTTCCCAAAAACCTACACGGCCATATGCACGGTTCAAAGAAACGTCGTGTAATGCGCCTGAAAGATTCTTCAGAAACATACACGGTCCGATACACAACCATGTATAAGGCAGATGACAGACGGTATACATATATTTATTTCTACGTGTAATATTTATTTCCTTGTTCATTATTTCCTAAGGACTATATATAGTTACTAGGTCATTTTAAGGTTAGTTTTTTATTCTTTTGTGAGATATACACTTTTAGAGAATAGTTTTTCTCTGTTTTCTCGATTATACGCAATTGAGGTTTTTCAAGGAATAACTCAGAATTATTCTTTACTTGTTCGTGAGACCAATCTAGAATTGGCCTAGTGTTATTTACGCTTTCCACACTGCATCACTTCAAGATCATGGTGGGTTCTTTTAATATGGTAGGTTTCTTATTAATAATAAGAATATATATTTTTTCATATTTTTGTACTTCATATTAATTGCCTTTCATATGGAATAATAAAATATATATTTGCAAATACAAAGGTTATTTGTTATTTTGAGATGGATTTGTAAATTTTTTAAGATAAATCTCGTAAAACTTTTTAAATTATGACTTCTTCTCTTTATAATATGCTCACATAATCTATATCATTACTAAAAATCCAAAATTCTTAATAAAAAAATAAGAAAAAATATCGATAGTTTTAGAATTCTTGTAACAGTTTAAATACATGTGCAAATATATTTTTTAAAGTTTTAAGAAAGTAAAAACATTGTATAAAAGTTTAAAAAATTCTATTAATATTTTTGAGGTTATATATACAATTTGCCCTAGATAAAATGTATAAAAAAATCGAGTGTAAAAAAATAACTTTTGCTGTGTCATATAATTGTCAAATCATATGCAGGTAAAACAGTAATTTCCACCAATCGATTATCGATGATCTCGTTTTGGAACATTCAGATGCATAGCACAATCAAGTGATCCAAAACCATCCTTTCGTAGGTAAGTGGGATAGAACCCCTTCAAGCCAACGTGCATTCTCCTTTATTTTTTCTTTTTCTTTTTTTGACAGATTAGAGAAATTCATTTCTTTTTATATTCAGGATGATGAAATTAATTTATGAAGAAAAGAGGTATCAAAAAAATACCCGAGAATTAATTATTCGGATTATACACCGAATCCTTTACCAAACCTTCGTCACTGGCACGTGGTCATTCGTTCGTTAGTGTGACTGACTCGCATTCAATATGTGATAGCGACCCCGCAGATATCTTAAGGAAGATGTCAGATGGTCGAGTACCTCGTCTTAAATCCCTCTCTTTCTTCTCTCCACATTCGCAATCCACAGTACGCACCAATAGTGCGAGACATCAAAGGTTAGCTAATATTACCAAAGATAAAAATGTAAGTACGGAGTAAATTTTTTCCCAATTCACCATGCCTTTAAAGGGAGCGAGAAGGAAACTTAAAAACTTAACTTTGAAGAATGTAATGATAGCTTGTAATTTTGTAATTTTATTATAAGATACAAAAAGGAAAAAATATGGTAAGAATGTAAAAGATAGAGCGGAAGTGTGGTTTTATACCCCCTTTACACGTAAATTCATTTAAATTCTTCGGTGTTATTAAATTTTTAAGGAATTTTAACCCTGGAAGCAAAATTTTTTTTACATTCTTAATTTTTCCCAAAATCTTTTTGAAATAAGAACAAAATAAGCCCTTTTAGAGCATACAAAACTTTTTTCCAAAAAATTAACCAAACGAGGTGTCTAGTCATACGAAAAAGGAAATTTTGGGGGAATTTTGAGGAAAAAGCGGAGCAAATTATATTTATTACAAAACAAAATTTATTACATACTCAATTTTCCATATGCAAGGGTAGACTGACTAATTTAGAAAAATAAGGATTTGCGATGTTTAATCAAAACTGCTTTTAATAACCCATATGATTTTACAAAAATGACCCACTGTTTAATTTACAAATAATATATTACAACCTTTAGACCCCATTAAAAGATCAAGTAATTAAACCCCCCCAATCGCAAACAAATGGGGACTATAGAATTCACACACTGGCTTGTTTATCCATGACGAGGGGAAAAAAAAAAAAAAAAAAAAAAAAAAAACCCAAAAGTTCTTGTTCTCCCCCCCAAAAACCTAAATATTGATGTAGGGGGACGAGTTTCCCATTGCCCCCATAAATCCCCATCATGTCCCCTTTGCCCCACTGATAAAAGGGAATCAATCGTGAGCACGAAGCATGATTTTATGACGAAATCTAGAGTTTACTGATGAGTTGCCCCGGGGAGGGAACGATTAGCCGAACTTGAAGAGGGGGAAAGAGGGCAAGAGAGGGACGATGAAGGCGAAATGCGAGGACGGACAACTTTGTTTTAGGGCAAGCTTGGAAAAATATCCTCAAAACCCGGGGTTTATTAGTATTCTTGTGTTTGGATTTTGATTTTTCGAACTTCCAAAAAAAGTGGGGGGGGTGTAAAGGGGGGGCATTTATTTTAAAACAAGTGTGTTTAGGAGTACCGGGTTGTAAACCCCAAAAAGGGCACTGCCCCTTTTGCTCCCCATAATAAAAACTTAGATATGAATTTACCCTCGAGTTTTTCCTTGAAAAGAACCTAGAATTGAATTAATCCTGCTTGACTATTTGTGGAAATGGTTGTTCATCATAAACCCACTGCATTGCTTTTTGGGACAAAGGGGCCTTTTGGGGTTTGCTTCATTTTCCTTTTTTTTTTTTTTTGGTTTTTTTTCTTTTCTGAGATTAATAATAATAGAACAAGCTCAAGACCCAACGGATGAACTGGCAAAAGATTTTCAAGCCCTGATATGAAGGAGAATAATATTAAGATAGAAAATTTGTAAAAGTATTATTATGTTTTTATTGAGGGGTTCTTGGTCGGTAGTACCCGGGGATCGTTTAAATAAGGGGGGGAATCTTAAATTTTTTTAAATTTTTTTATAAAAAATTTTTATTTGTATGAGCTTTCAATGTGATTTTTTTAGATTTTACCAAGTTGGCTCAAAACCCCCGCTTAGAATTAATGGAACGAAATTTCCTTGTTTAAAATTACATCAATAGTTTTTCTTTCTTTCCTTTTTTCTTTTCTTTTACTCCAATCATAACAATCTCATCTGAAAAAAAAAAAGGGTCCCCAACATTAAGGGTAGAAACATTTTCCTGGTACTGTAGCAAGTATAACCCCAAGAAAATTATTATCAGATGTTCTGTTGAAAAGGAAAAATTATATAGCAACATAAATGTAGCATGTGAAATGTTCTATAAAAAAAAATAAATGGTAGAAAAATTTATATTTTTTTAATTGTGTTTCGGCCCTTTTTTTAATTATTTATGCACTTCTATTTCTTTTTTTAATGGTTGCATAACTATGCTTTATAGTTACTTGTCAACATGTTTAGCATTAGTTGGTACCAACAATCAAATTTAATAAAATAACTTAAAAAGTATATTTTTTTTAATAATGGGCAATTAGCCACCCCAGTGACTTTGGCCTTACCAATAAAGTCAAAAAAACCTTTGGGAAGTCACAATCCATTATCTATAACAATAGATGTATGAAATTTATAATGCTAAGTAAAAATACAAAAAAGTAAAACAAATTTGGTTGAAGTCAAGTATGTAAAATAAAATTGTTTAGCATACTTGAAATTTTTACTTTTAATTTTAATCCCAGTTGGGATCCTTTTTCAAGTAGTGAAAACTTTTTTCGTTGGAAATTTGCAATGAAAAATTTTTTTTCTACTTGCATAAAGGGAAACAAAACAAAAATTTTTTTTAACCCTTTTTTAAGGTGGGAAAAAGTTAAGTTTATGAAATTAAAAAAAAAATAATAACAAAAATCTGCATATTAAAAAAAGCTGGAGCTTAGATTTTAACCAATATATTAATATATATAATATGTGATGAAAAAGGGAAAAACAATGTTATATAGAAAAAAGGAAATAATTAAGTTGAAATTTTCTTTTTTTTTTTTGAAATTTAAAACCTTAAAAAAATATAAAAAATGTAAACAGGTGGAGGAATGAGAGATCCCACGAAATTTTTTAAATGAAAAAAACTAATACATAATTAAAAGGAGTGATTTTAAACATTTGAAATAATTCATTTATTTTTGGACTTCAAAAGTTTTATATTTTGAGCTAAGCATACCCTAAATGCTCTCAAAGTTATTTGCTAAGTGTCTAATATATATAAAAATTCATTGGAATGTAGCCAAATTAGCTTAAAAATATTTTAAAAATATATAAAGGTCCATCCAAAAAACCTATTGGTACCACAAAATATTTATTCCACATCGATTGGATAGGAGCACACGTATCAAATTGCGATCTTCGATTAAATCATCATAAAAATTGGAAAATCAAGACAGTGAGGAAGAATGATGAGAGTGTTAGGGTTAGGAGAAAAAAGCAGGGGAAAATAAATGAAACCCGGATGTGGCCCATACCCATAAATAAAAAGGCTTTAAAGTGAGTTTACAGTGGGAATGGGTAGTAAGATAAAAAAGGGGAAAAAACCTTTCATTTTTTTCCGTGCCCCCGCGGTTATTATCATTGTCCAAAGAAGCATTTTTATTATAAAATTTCCCAGTGAATTTGTGAGGGTGATGAACTTGTCGACCAAGTTCAACTAACCCCCCCTTTGACAAGATAGTTTCGTTTCTCCTCTACTTTTGGGGGCCCTTTTAACGTTAGTTAAAAGTGAAAGTATGCTCGTAAATTTTGGGGGTAAAGTGTAAAATGTAAATTTCAAGCCGAAGAAATTTGGTTTTTAGAATTGAAAATTTTTGGCTCAACCGCAAAAACCGGGTCAACAATATCCCTATTTAAAATTGCAAGAATCCCCTCATTAAGCTTCAGAAATTCGTATTCCCTTCTTTAAAGGGGAAATCATTTCATTTTAGCCATTTGGTCCATGCCCACCAAGGTTTCTTTTTTTTTTTTTTTTTTTTTTAAACTCTTTTCCAACTCTATATTTTGCATAAAAGGGATGAAGACAAATGCTTGTTTTATCCAAGCGGAGAAATTGTGATCAAAAATATGAGCTATAAGTGCCTTGTCAAGAGCAAAAAAAGGAAAAAAAAATAAATAAGTAAATCGCGTGATGCCCTTTAAAAAAAAATTAAAATTAAGGGGAAATTTTTTTAAATTTTTTTAATGCAAAAATAGATCCTTTTAATATTTTGGCAGCCCAATGAATAGTAAATTAGCTTTTTATATACAAAAAATTTTTAGAGTCAATTTATCACTCAATTTTACTGGTATTGACTGATGAAAAGTTTGATATGCAAATAAATTTTAAAACCAAGTAGGGGTCCGCCAAAAATTTACATTATAATAATTTATGTAAAAGAAAAATTTGTATTAAAACGAAGAAAAAATTTTTTGGTTAAAATTTTCAAAAAAATTTTAATGTTTATTTTTGAAAATTTTAAGTCATTTTAGACTTTAAAAGTTTTTAAAAATTACATCCATTTTTAAGGGCCCAAAAAATTTCAAAAAGTACGAATGGAAGGGCTAAAAAAAAAAATTTATTTCCTGACTTTTCACAAATAGCCCAAATTTGTATCAAATTTTTTTTTTACTATAACCCCACCCAAAAATTTGAGGGAGTATATTATTAGAAAAAAATTTTTTATTAGAGTAGTGATAAAATTTGGATAGTTATAAACGATCTGCAAATTTCAAACAAAATTTAAAGGACATCCGAATTCCCAAAATTTTTCTCTCCCCTCTTCTGACATTGGAATTTACCCTTTCTTGATTCGTTCATTTTTAAATTAATCAAATTCATGTTGTACGAGCTAATGTGGGGCCGTATTAAGGGCAAAACTCAAAATTTAAACACTGCAAAATTTATCCATATACCAACCCGAGTAGCCGACAATAGATTAATAGAAAAATCCCAATAAAACGTGGCTCTCGTATTAAAGTGACATCAATTTTGCCCCAAATTTTGAAAGGGATTCTTTTTTTTAAAGGTTGTTGTAAATTTTGGGTTTTGGGAATTTGGGGGGGAATTTTTTGTTTTAAATAGAGAAGCATCTTGTCAAGCCCTTTTTTTTTTTTTTTTGGTCATACTATAAGGAATTGGGGCGGGTAAAATTGGAATCGGAGATTTTAATTTTGACTGTTTTTTTAATATAAACTAAATCACCTTATATGGGAGGACAATTGATAATTAAAAGATTGATAGAAGAGGCGTAAGTGAGTCCCAAATGTTTGACAAGGGGTGCAATGTTTAAGTATAAATTTTTGCAAGCTTCAAGGGTTTAAATTACCCTAAAATTTTTATAAATGTGTACTTTGCCTATTAAATTATTATCTAATGTTTTAAAGCAAAAAAAGTTTTTCCCCTTTCACTTTAATTTTTAATTTTCTTGATGGAATTTTTAGTAGGGAATTGATTCATTGTGAAAGAGAAATAAAAAAGGTTATAAAGATGTCGAAAAAATTTTTTTAGCGTAAACACTTCAATATTTTAAATTTTTATAAGCGATAAATAATAAAAAATTTTAGAATAGAGAGAGTAAAAAAATTTTTTATTGATAATTTTATTTTTTTTTATAGAGACCCCAAATAATTTATATAAAAATATATTAATTATCAAGATTTTTTCTAATATCATAAAAGATTATTCTTTACTAATCCTTTCTTTATCCCTAATATTCTATACCCAAAAAATTGTGGGGATGTAAGAAGGGGCTCTAAGTTGTAAGTCGGGCACATCAAACTTTAACTCAAATATTTTTAAAATGAAATGAAACTGAACAAATTGATAGGTAAGGAAACTTGGATAGAAGTCGAAAAATTAAAACGATTTAAAGGTTTATATCCCCAAAAAGCTGTATCAACCTTTTTTTGCTAATTTTTAGGAAAACGGAAAGGCTCAGTGAAGAAACCCGTTTGGTTGCAAGTCCCATTAATTACGTTTTTAATTTTGAGAACTAACAATTCATGCTCTACAGAAAAGCGTAACCAACTCATAAGCGGCCGGAAAATGACCGTAAATGACGATTAAGTTGCAGCAGAAAAAAATTTTCTCCGTTTTATTATGTTGCCTGTATGAGACAAAAAACACGACGTTTCGATCATTTGAACCCGCGATGTCTATCGTATTGCTTATGCTTAGGTAGAACTTTGCCAGGTGGTATTTGATGTTGCAATATGATGGGAAAACTGGAACCATACTAAAAAATGAAACTCGAAGCGAAAACGTGTTTTGGCGCAAGAAATGGCCTATTTTTTTAATGGATTCTGGGTACAAGGTAAATTTTCACCAAAAAAAAAACTTTTCTTTAGGGTTAAACTTCGTAAAAAAAATTAAAAAAAAAAATTTAAAGGAATAGAAGAACATAAAGATAAAAAATATAAACTAAAGTAAGCTATTAACAATTAAAAAGAAAGATGTTTTGTGCTTCCCCTTGAATTTTTTTCCGATTATTCAAATAATTTCTGTTCCGTCATTCCCCCTTTTTTAAAAAAATCTCCCCCCAAATTTTTTTTCATTATTATTATTATTTTAATCTATAAAGAGGAAGAGACTTAACTGCCCCTTCCCCATTTTCAAGGTTTTAATATGAACTGCCCTAGTATAAGCATCAATTATGATTTACAGAACTCCTAAGCAGGGCTTGTCGCTATAGAAAATTCATTGTGTTTTTTAACATTTAAAACACATATTGTTTTTAATAAAAACCGACCCTACGTATTTAAATTTAGTTTTTAAATAGAGCTAGAAGGGAGTTTCTCTTTTAACGGCCAAAAAAATTTTAGTTTCATACGCATTCTTTTTTGGTACTTTGGGGATTAATTAATGGCTAAAAAGCGAAGGAAAAAACTGAAAAAGTTGCCAAAAAATTCTGTAGAATTATATTGAAAGTTATGTAAAGATTACTTGGGATTAATATTACATATCAATAAATTCTTCGTCGCTTTATAAAATAAAATCTAAGGTCCCACGACCATGAAATATTATTAGTGTCAAGCATATATTCATGGTGTTGTTGCACTACTTACAACAAAAAAAATAATAGATGTTTGGGAACTCATTTGAGAGAAGCATCATCACCAAATAGATTTCTACAAGGCACATTGTAACGCCCAACTGGAATTTCCCCACTTTTTTTTTAAAATAATATTATAAAATTTTTTTCACTTATGAACTGAAACATTATCAATTTTCATTACATAGGCTCAAGACTTACCAGATTTAGTTTACTTTTTTACTAGTGAATGATTAACACCCCATCTATAATGCCTCCCCTAAAACTTTTTTTTTACTTTCTATTTAAGAATATCAAATTTAGCTATCACCAAGGCTTGCTTAGGGTTCTAGATGTTTGTCAAGGGAATTGCTCCATAACTTGATAATGAAAAGTAATGTAAGGGACTACCAACATAGAAACCATGGCTCAAAACCAAGGTTAGAAACTAAGAACCTAAATTAGAACTTAGCTTAAGAACAACTAAAGTAACCTTAAAAACAAAAACGGTGTGCCTTAAACTATAGGTTTCCATCTAATAAACCACCAATAGTCAAGCCAATGAAAGGGTTACTCATACCATTAGGATAATCGAACCCCCAACTCAATGAATCGAACACAACTCCACCACTCAATATAGTTGAAAAGCCTAAATAGAGTTATGCAAACCCTAGGTATATTAAACCTAGAACCCGTCAATCGTGATTTGAAATCGGATTCCCAAGTATCGTCTTGAACAAGTGATGAACGGAACTAGACCCTAACCACACCTGCTGATTGAAACCTAAGTTATCAAGATGACTTCCCCGAGCGTTTAGATCGAAGAAATCGAGAGGAGTTCTTTCGCAAAGAACAAAAGAGAGAGGACTCTCAAAATGTGTATTCAACAAAAACCGTCCTTTAATTGGTCTCACAAAAGACTATTTATATGGCCCCGTAAAATACTAAAAGAGGGAAAAAAATCTAAGCGTACACGTGGAAATAAATAATATATTCGCGTCTGAACATGTGACAAGTGTAGTACACGGCCGTGTCCCAAGCCGTGTCTTAACCCGTATAAGCTTCTGTGAAAGTTCTGCAAGCCGTGTCCCCAGTCGTGCCCGGAACCGTGTCAGAGTCTGTGACAGACCTTCAGGCCGTGTCTCAAGCCGTGCCCGGAACCGTGTCAGAGTCTATGACAGACCTTCAGGCCGTGCCTCAAGCCGTGCCCGGAACCGTGTCAGCCGTTGTCCTCCATTCAAGGCCGGTTCTCTCGGGATCCTCTTTGGAAGCTTGGATTATGTGAATAAATGTCGATTCTCCCTTGGTAAAGCTCGGTTCCTTCTCTTGCAGCTCCATCACTAATCCTTGTAAAGCTTCTCTCATCCGCTTAGCTCTAGCTCTTGTCATTGGATCTCCAATACCATGTAACGGGTCATTGGATTTTGACTCTTGAACTCTTGATGTTAGCTGATTCCCATCATTCCCTCCTTCCTCGAAAAGATTCGTCCTCGAATCACCTGCATCATATAGAGTAAGGTCAGAAACATTAAAAGTTGCGCTTACATTACCATAGTGACTTGGTAAGTCAATCTTGTAAGCGTTATCATTGATGCGTTCCAATACTTGGAATGGCCCATCTCCCCTAGGGTGCAACTTAGATTTTCGCTGTTCAGCAAATCGTTCCTTTCTCAGATGCACCCACACCCAATCTCCTGGATGAAAGATAACCTTCACACGACCCTTATTGGCCTGGCGAGCATAATGCTCATTTCTTCTTCTCAATGTTAGCCCGCACCTAAGCATGCAATTCCCGCACAAATTCTGCCTTTTTCTTTCCATCAAGATCAACAAAGTCATTAACAGGCAAAAGGCAAAATATCCAGTGGAGTCAAAGGATTAAAACCATACACAATCTCAAATGGAGAGTAAGATGTAGTGGAATGCACAGTCCTATTATATGCAAATTCTACATGGGGTAGACATTTCTCCCATTGTTTCAAATTTTGTTGGATCACAGCACGCAACAAGGTTGAAAGAGTCCTATTGACTACTTCGGTCGACCATCAGTTTGAGGGTGTGCAACAGTAGAGAACAACAGCTTAGTGCCTAGCTTATTCCACAGAGTACGCCAAAAATGACTCAAGAATTTCACATCCCTATCACTCACAATAGAATTGGGCAAGCCATGCAATCGCACAATCTCTCTAAAGAACAAATCAGCAATATGTTGTGCATCATTAGATTTAGAACAGGCAATGAAATGAGCATCTTGCTAAACCTATCAACAACAACAAATATGCTATCTTTTCCACTTTGAGACCGTGGTAACCCTAACACAAAATCCATAGAAATGTCAGTCCAGGGTTGATTAGGCATGGGTAATGGAATGTATTCTCCATGGGGCATTACTTTGGATTTAGCCTGTCTACATGTAATGCACTTGTCCACAACAGTTTGCACATCATGCTTCATTTTTGGCCAATAAAAGTGTTCATGCAAAATATCCAAAGTCTTTTTAACACCAAAGTGTCCCATTAAACACCCCCATGTGTTTCTCTCACAAGCAATTCACGCACAGAACTTTTATGCACACACAACCTATCTTTCTTAAACAAGTACCCATCATGCCTATAAAAGTAGCCATATCCAGACTCAGCACACAGCAACCCAAATTTGACCAAATCAGCATCAGTCTCATACAATTCCTTAATGAGTTCAAATCCAAGCAATCTAGTATGCAAAGAAGTCAAAAGTGATACCTTCGAGAAAGTGCATCAGCCACCACATTCTCTTTTCCTTGCTTGTATTTAATCACATACGGAAATGTCTCAATGAACTCCAGCCACTTTGCATGTCTCTTGTTCAACTTACCTTGAGTTTTCAGAAACTTTAAACTCTCATGATCGGAATGAATGATGAACTCCTTAGGCCATAGGTAATGTTGCCAAGTTTGCAAGGTCCTCACCAGAGCATATAACTCCTTGTCATAGATGGGTAATTTAATGCAGCGCCACTGAGTTTTTCGCTAAAATAAGCGATCAGTTTAGATTTCCGCATCAAAACACCACCAATACCTTTCCCAGAAGCATCGCATTCAATTTCAAAAACCTTCTCAAAATTAGGTAGAATAAGTAATGGTGCATTAGTCAACTTACCTTTCAAAACATTAAAAGCCTCCTCATGCACTTTAGTCCACCTAAACTCAGCATTCTTCTTAACAAGATCATTTAAAGGAGCAGCTATAGAACTAAAGTTCCTAACAAACCTCCTATAAAAACTTGCTAATCCATGAAAGCTCCTGACCTCACTTGCGTTCCTAGGTGTTGGCCACTCCCTGATCGCCTTCACCTTTTCTTCATCCATTGCAATCCCATCTGCACCTACAACAAATCCAAGAAAAACCACAGATTCCATACAAAAGGTGCACTTCTTCAAGTTTGCATACAACTTGTTTTCTCGCAAAACAGTAAACACACTTTGTAAATGTTGATATGTTCATTTAAAGTCGTGTTGTAAAACTAAGATATCATCAAAGTAGACAACAACAAATTTTCCAATGAAAACGCGAAGAACATGATTCATCAACCTCATAAATGTGCTAGGCGCATTTGTTAATCCAAAAGGCATTACCATCCACTCATATAAGCCATGTTTAGTTTTTAAAAGCCGTTTTCCACTCATCTCCCTCTTTCATGCGAATTTGTAAAACCATTCTTTAAATCAATTTTGGAAAAACAAACAGGCACCATGCAACTCATGAAGTCTAGGGATAGGATGTCTATACTTAACTGTGATCTTGTTGATTGCTCGACAGTCAACACACACCCCCATGTTCCATCCTTCTTGGGAACAGGATGACAGGAACTGAGCATGGACTGAGGCTTTCTCTCACAAACCCCTTCTCTACAAGTCCTCATTTTTCCCTTTGCAAAAGGGGACACAACCACACTTGGCAAAGAAGAAAAAAGGGGTTTTGTAGTAGTAAAAATACAAATCCTTGTACATGAGTACAAGTAGTTGTTTCCGGGGCCACTATTCACTCTTAACCCCCTTTTTTTTAACCCCACTCTCTCCTGCAATTTTCTCTTCCCCTTTAATTGTGTTAAGGGGTCTTTCACTTTTCTTGGGTCACAAGTGTTTGCCTCTCACTCTTTCTCTCTTTTTTACCCCTTTTTTTGTCCACTCAAGTGTTTTTTCCCCTAAAAATCTTTTGGGTAGGGCCCCACTTGATCCTCACAAGCCCTTTCCCCTGGTTTTTTGGGGAGTTAGAACCCCATTTCTCTTGTTTAAAACAAAAGAGTAAAGGTTCTTGTATTTTCCCTCATACATTACCCTCCAATCGAACTTTCCAAAGGTCGGGCCCCAAAAAATATGTGACTAGGGGCCCGGGATGGGAACTACATCACACATCACCCATCATGATAACTCCCAATAGAAAAAGAAATAAGGGACCTGCCTGGTTTACCTTAAATTTTCCCCCCCACTCATTCAACCCCCCCTGTAACCGGGATGGTTTCTGTTTCTTCGAAAGTTTTTAACCTCAAATTATCAAAAACCAAAAAAGGTACTAGCAACGTTAGTTAAAAAGGGACCACTAAACAATGGGGTTTTTAAGGGGGGCCTTTCCTTCTTTTGCACATGACACCGGGTGTGAAAAAATTGGGTCACGCTGAAAACCCCCTTTACCATCCCTCCTTAGGCTGAAGGGGGACTAAGGACTTTGCACTAGTAACTAGGGGAATTCCCCACTCACGGGTCCCTTCAATGTCCACAAACACTACAATCCTCCAAAAGGTGGTTGTCGTCACCCAATTGGGGAAATAATACTCTTTCCCCATCTCCCTTATCCCAAATGATCAAAGGTCCCTTTTTTTTTGGGGCATTGAGATGCAATATGTCCAAACCCCTGACACCCCCGAAACATTTGAAAATCACATTCTAGTAATGGTTTTGTGTCAGATTTTCCTTTAGAGGAAAAAAACGAACTTTTGGCCTTCGGGATCCTCTTTTGGGTTTTTAGTCTGCAGTGTTCTTCTTCCCCAAATTTTACTTCCATGAAGATTAGAAAATCGACCCAAATTACCATCTCGCCGTTGGGTGTCTCTTCTCTCCCTCATGAAACCATATTCCCTAAATCTGTATCTCATTCTTTCTATACTCATCCACCTCTTGAATGCCTATTAGTTCTTCTCCCCACAACATTACTACCTGACGGTTCCCTACTCTGGTCCATCTTATCCAACCTCTCATGAACTTGCTCCATTTCAGCACTCAGCATTTTTCTCATCTCACCGAAATAATGCCTCAAACATCAATTTCTTATCTATGCCTCCCTTCTCTCCATTAGTAGGACTTTGATCAGACATATTGCTGCAGCAAAAGGGTTAGAAATAACACACAAAAAATAAAATAAATAAACCTCACACTTCTTCCCTCACTGTTTACACTCACAGATGTGAATTCACTCGTGTTTCGTTCAATAAATAGATAATCCTCACAACTCGCTCTTATAGGCTCTTTGATCAGAACTCAATCAAAATTTCTTTAACATAAACCACTAAGGCAACTCACTTTTTAAACAAACGGTTCAATTCAACAGCCAATTAAGGGAAACACGGACAAGGACTCCAATAGAGACACAATGAATACCCACGAAATGAACGATAAATATAGATACTGGATTACTGAAATGTTCTTCCTTTTTTTTTTTTTTTTGCTCAGGAGGATTCGAGAACAACAACAGAACAATAGCAATTTCCTGACGAATTCCAGACAATTGAGATATATATATGAAACGAATTTCCAGACGATTTTTTTTTTTTTTTTGCTCAGGAGGATTCGAGGAACAACAACAGAACAATAGCAATTTCCTGACGAATTTCCAGACAATTGAAGATATATATATGAAACGAATTTCCAGACGATTTTTTTTTTTTTTTTTTTTGCTCAGGAGGATTCGAGAACAACAACAGAACAATAGCAATTTCCTGACGAATTTCCAGACAATTGAAGATATATATATGAAACGAATTTCCAGACGATTTTTTTTTTTTTGAAGACAACGATAATAATAGAAAAGGATAGAATTACTTGAATCAAGAAGCGAGCTCTGATACCAAATGATGCAAACCCTAGGTATATTAAACCTAGAACCGTCAATCGTGATTTGAAATCGGATTCCCAAGTATCGTCTTGAACAAGTGATTGAACGGAACTAGACCCCAACCACACCTGCTGATTGAAACCTAAGTTATCAAGATGACTTCCCCGAGCGTTTAGATCGAAGAAATCGAGAGGAGTTCTTTCGCAAAGAACAAAAGAGAGAGGACTCTCAAAATGTGTATTTAACAAAAACCGTCCTTTAATTGGTCTCACAAAAGACTATTTATATGGCCCCGTAAAATACCTAAAAGGGGGAAAAAATCTAAGCGTACACGTGGAAATAAATAATAATATTCGCGTCTGAACATGTGACGAGTGTAGTACACGGCCATGTCCCAAGCCGTATCTTAACCCGTGTAAGCTTCTGTGAAAGTTCTGCAAGTCGTGTCCCCAGCCGTGCCCGGAACCGTGTCAGAGTCTGTGACAGACCTTCAGGCCGTGTCTCAAGCCGTGCCGGAACGTGTCAGAGTCTGTGACAGACCTTCAGGCCGTGCCTCAAGCCGTGCCGGAACCGTGTCAGCCGCTGTCCTCATTCAAGGCGGTTCTCTCGGGATCCTCTTTGGAAGCTTGGATTATGTGAATAAATGTCGATTCTCCCTTGGTAAAGTTCGGTTCCTTCTCTTGCAGCTCCATCACTAATCCTTGCAATAGCTTCTCTCATCCGCTTAGCTCTAGCTCTTGTCATTGGACCTCCAATACATGTAACGGGTCATTGGATTTTGACTCTTGAACTCTTGATGTAGCTGATTCCCATCATAGAGATAAACCTAAAAGCATAGATAGAAATTTGAAAATCTACCATAATCGCAAAAAAAAAAAAAAATAAAAAAGATCCAAAAGCCCTAAAAGTAAAAATTTAAGATAAAATTAAAAATTTATGTAAAAAGTAAAACCATAATTACTAAATTGTAAATTTAAATAAATAAATAATAAAAAGACAAGGTTAAGACATTAATGTGGACCTATGTCTCATCCATATTAGACATGAAAGTGATGTTAACAACACTTAATAACCATCCATTAATTTTTGGAAATTAAAAAAATAATGAAATGATATAGTATAATATATAAATATGACAAAATACCCTAAAAAAACATTTAAAAAATCACAAAAAAATCTAACCAACTTCTTAAGTTTCAAAATGCATGCAAATGAACAATAAAAACATAAAAAAAAAAATCCAAAATGGGAAGCAAAGTTTGGGAATTTTGGATTTAATATAGAAAGTTTTTAAAAATGTAAAAACACGTCAAATAAATCACCAAAAATTAACAAAGCCTGCAAAAATCATAAAAAATTAACCAAACTCTTGTCAAATTCTATGGAATATGTGTACAAATTACCAGATTTTTCCACCCATCAAACATTAAGAAATTGTTTTTTGGGCAATTAAAATATTATAAATACAGCCAAAGCCTCCTTCTCCCATTTCCATCAACAGTTGTTGGTCCCCAGACATAACAAGGGATTGATATAAGGAGCTTTCTCCTTCCCTTGGTGATGGCTAGCAATAGTTAGGAGGTGGTTGTGGCCATTGTGGTGGTGGTTCAAAGCTTAGGGTGGTTTTCAATTCTATTTTAATATTTTGGCATTTTGGTCTTCTTCTTCCTACCCTTGCAATGTAAATTCCTTATACTTCTACTAAATTATGATAATTTTACTAGGTCTAATTTTCCATATTTAGTATTTGTCATAATTTTGCTAGTTTCAATGTCATGTTCAATAATTCACTAGTTAAAGTAAAATTAAATACTATTAGGTTACAGCTTGATTCTAACTTCAATAATTAATAATAAGTATTTTATATTAATTTGATGTATTTTGGAACTTTTTTATCACTTAATAAAATATTTTCTGATTACCTTGTATTTAGAACTTTTTTCTTTTAATAAAATGGCTAAAATAGCAAAATTTTAATAGTTTTCTAAAAATTTCCAATTTTCATTTTCTTTCAAATACAAGTTTTTTGCACTATGTTATAATGTTGTAATACATCAAAAAGGTTAATTTTGATGATATCCTAACTATGGTCTTAATAATAAGCTTAAACCGATTTCTAAAAACCAAGATACTCACTTAAAACTAACCTCAAATAACAAACGTTTTTAAATATGGTTCACTTTTATTTCATATTCATCTTGGAAAACACATATTTGCAATACCTAGCTTATCAAACTCTAAAACTACATGGTATTTTAACTAAACAAGCCATAACTTTTATTTTTCCTAAAGAAGATGGTTCACCATATAGAAAACATACTACATAAACATAATTAATGATACCTTTCCAAATTATATTAAATCTTTTATTTCACTATTTTTAGGAATTTTCTAAGTCACAGTAGAAAGAAAGGGTATCAAGCTTAAAATTCCAAACAATGTGACCTATCTAACATAGTCTTTATTTTGTTAAAAAAGGAATTATAAGTCATTATGCTTGCTTGTGCTTATAATAGCAATTTGTGTGCCATGCAGCAAAGGAGATTGCAATAATTGTGGTAGTTGACTCTACCTACTTTGGTGTGCCTAAATGTTATTTTTTAATAGTAATTGTTTTGTAGCTTGAATGTAATATTGTTTAACCACCTTCTAAATTGGATTAATGATTGTATCTAGCTTAATAAACTGTTCCTCACATTGTATCCCTTGCATTGATTGATTAATTGTGCTTACTAAAACACCACTCATCTTGGTGAGGATTGAGAACTCCTTTTAACCCTACTAAACTAAGTGACAAGAGAGAAGATTACAATACAAATTAAACAGCTATCATGGAGATAATCCAAGATAGATACAAAGGAGACCTAAAGGTCTACTACAAAACCTCAAATTAGTGGAGGAGTGTTTTTACTATAAAACAAACTCCCCAAAACCTAGATAAGAGTGGGGTTAATTTCTCTTATCCCACAAAGTACTAAGCAATGTAATGTGGATGGCACTATTGGTTATTGTATTCACTCTAAAGGACTTGCCTATTTGGTTGATACAAATAAATTCTATCATTTGCCACTTACTAAGATATGGTTTTACTCACACCCTTATAGATTTTGTTTTGCAAGTAAACCCAGATTAATAACAAAGATGCCAAGAAATAATGCGATAAGTACATAGGATCAAGTGAGGCTAAGTAAAGATAAGTTAACTTGTTCTAATTGGTTTAATGTTAGATACTTCATTATTCCTCAAGTAATTGTTGTTTTATAAATGTAAGCCTTACATCTACTAACTGTCATGAATCTCTACAATAACCTTCATAATTATTTAGTGAGTATGGTGAGATTGTTTAGTAGATTTTTAGGGTGTGACAAGAAATAATCATTCATACATATTTAATTGAGATAAGCATCATACACTAAGGAGAGAACTCTATTAAAAGGTAGCAATGGTGGTTGTAATATGTCAAGGCTTGTCCATGTCTTAATAGTACTTATCAACTAGATTACTACTCCACTTCAAAAGCAATGAAGGATGCTAGAGGAAATTGCTTCGGCTTAAAGATGCCAAAGTGTGGCATTTCAATACTCAAATTTAACATTGTTGTAGTAAGTACGCATCACAATGTTGATTAAATTCTATCACAAAATCATAGTGTAAACCATACATCATCACAACAAGTGAGTATTATAGTACATACCATGAGCATCTTCACGATAGACAAGTGTCACAACATAGAAAGTTGATCCTTGTAGTAGGCAAGCATTATATGTAACATTTGCAATAGGTGAGAATCACAACACCAATCATGCACCATCACAACAGGGAAGCATCAACATAAATTGCACATCATCGTAGCACATGAGCATCACTACACAAAACAAGGTTCATCACTGTAAGTGAGCATCGCAATGTAGACCAAGCTATCTTGTAGCATACCAAAATGTAACTAAGATGAATATCCATTACAAAGGAATTCATTTGCTTAGAATTATAGCTATCATTATTTACCAAGAAGCTTGGCCTTTCCACATATATGCATCAATTCATGTTATAACCAACAATTATTTTCATATGTAAAATACCTTATAGTAAATACATTTCAAGGTTTAGTTAACATTACTAGAAATAATCAAAATTAGAGATTAAACTAGCAAAATAAACTCCAACTGTGTTTAAATACCATGTTATAATTATGGCATATTACTAAGCAATAACCTCATCCACCATGAATTGCAAAGCAATTTGCTCTCCCCTCTAAATAAGGATATGAAAATTGCATGAAAAATTCTAATACCACAATGTTCATTTGATGGACGTAATTTCAATTAATTTTTAAGTGTTCAATATATGTTTTTATGACAAAAAATAAAAATAGAAGCTAGATGTTGTTTTTGTTTTGGTTGAGGAATATTCAAGATTAAGAGATACTTCATATTGAGTAAGACAATAATGAAAAATTTAGAAAAAGGGAAAAATTAGGAGGCTCACAAAAAAAATAAAAAAAATTAGGGGAAATTATAAAAAATAAATAAGAAATCTTAATCTAAACAATAAATAAATAAAGAATGCAAAGAAAAAACAAAAAATAGAATAAAATTTTTTTTGTATTTTTTTGTAAAGAATTATAAATTTGGAAAAATGAATTTTAATTTAGACTCATCCCACTAGATTAGATTATTATGCATAAAAGCATAACGGGTTTCTTGAAGGCCTACACCAAAAGTTTGATAAATCACCCCAAAAAATATTATTAAATACAAGTCTTATTGTAACTTCCTTAGCTGTGACATGATTTGCCTTTTTAAAGGGCTAAACAAACAAATATTTAGGAAACCAAAATTTTAAAGGAAACTGAAAGTAAAAAAATTGCTATTTTAAAAAAAAAGATATCAATATAATTAAATTTATAAAGAAACAAATATATTCAAATAAGGATAAAAAAAAATAATTTTAAAACAAACAACAAAAAAATAAATAATATCTACATGCATCTTTCTTAGTTTACACATCATATATTGAAGAAATTATTAACACGTTCCCAAAACGTTTATTGTTGGTTGATAGATGTAAGTAGAGATAATATGTAAAATATTTATCTATTATTAATAAAATACTAAAAAAAACCCTTTAAAATAATTTTTCTAGAAAATATTAATTATGTTTTAAAATTGAAATATAATTACTAATTCAAAAAGAAGGTCAAAGCTTTTAAAATTTCATACAACATATTGGTACTTTATTTTGCCTCTTGTACATCTTTGAAAAGACATAATAGTAATAAATCAAACCCTTTGGTATTTTTTTGTGTTCTATTTATGTAGATAAGAAATGTCATGAGGAAATTTACTCACAAATACTGAAAAATTTAACTAAATTTTGATGAATCCCAAAATAAATAATAAAAAAAGGGAACATTTATGAATAAAAAAACAAGCATTACCTTTTAATTATTAACTTTTTCTTCAATTTTTTTTTTTAAATTTTTTTTAAACTTAAATAAAAATAAAAGAATTAAGTAAAACAATATGTATTGCATGTTCAATAAAAATTTGCAATGTAAAGTAATCTTGTTTACATCATATTTTGGTTTATGCACACAACATTTACCAAACTATTTGGAAAAATAATTGTATCAATTGCTCAATTCCCTAAGGAGGGCAAAAATAATAATGATTATTAGATAAAGAAAATTTTTGAGGTTTAAGAACAGCACTTTTTTGGCAAAATAAATGGCAATTCTTATATGTGATTTTCTAACAACAACAAATATGTTTTCCACAAAGGGGTAGAACTGTTTAAAAACAATTTGCTTTTGGGCCATTTTAAAAATAAGCAGAAGGAGATAAGTGTTCCATCAAAAAAATATTGTTCTTAAAGGGGAGTGGGGGATTAATTTAAAACAAAAATTTTTCATAATTTGTAAACCCAATAGACCAAATTTATCCCAAATTTTCGATTAAGGAAGATAATAGTTATATCTCTAATTTTGCAACCCTTTGGGTCATTTAAATTTTGGTTACTTGTGGCAAGTTTATTTTAAATTTTTTGGTGATTATGTTACAATTTAAACCCAAAGGAATAGTCTTTCCCCAAAAGATAGTTTAATAATGAGAAAATCCCTTGAATTTAAATACATAATAAATCCATTTTACTATCCATAATAGGGTTGTAAATTATCACCCCCACCCCTCTTGAAATCCAATGCCCATATTGGCTTACTCTAAACTTAAATTTTAAACAGATTTACCAAGTAGCCTCTTCTTGGGAACCCCCTCTTAGGTTTTTTCATTTTCCAATCGCCCAATTCACAAAGGGTTTGGGTCTGGAAACCAAATGTTATAAGTCAAATTAAGGAAAAAGTTTAAACCAAAAATTGGCTAATAGGTAAAGAACCCTTTTTCTTTGTATATTTTACGTTATCAATCCAAAATGGGCCTAATAGAAATATTAAAATTGTCTATCACATATGCACTCGTAATACAAAAATTACCTTACAAGTTAAAAATTGTAAAATCTTTAAACATATCTTATTTAATCATAATACATATAATTGATTAATATATAAAAAAAATAAGAACAATAAAAACTAAGGATCAGTGGGAATAAAGGGCTAGAAAGTGCCTATACTTTTATATTTAGGGAATTTAATACATAAAATGTTATTCTTTATTAATTTAGTACTTAATAGATACATTACATTTTCCCAAATCTTAAACCTTAGATACTAAATTTCTAAAGAATGAACTTGAAATACTAAATTGCCAAAATCAAAATGTGGAGACACTTTCTATGCCTTTGTCCAAATATAAGTAATCCTCAATTCACTAGAATTGTAGAAAATCCTTATCATCTATCAAATTGTAAAATTAGGTAGTCACAACTTCAAAGAAATCTAAGCTCAAAAAAAGCTTCAAGGAAAATAGATTTTAAAATTAAAGAATATACAAGTTTCAAATTTCTCGTTACTCAATCTAAAATTAAACTAACTATTACCTTATCCTACACCTATTCATTAATATCTTAGTATGAAACTCTCATTGCATGATTCTTTACCCATTCACAACTTTGATATCACTTACAAAGGAAGACTATTAAGATGTAAGCTACATCCAACTTAATAAGATATTCCTCTTATGACACTTCCACAAAATAACAAGCAAGTTAATTAACAAACATATGAATGCAACACATAAATGAATGCAACAATACACACACTCATCTGAAAACTATATATAACATGAATTTATGCCCTCTATTACCTGGGTTGGGAAATAAGGTCTAACACGTCAGCTTTAGGTTCCAAACACCTTAAGCCCATCATCCTCATAACATCACCTCAAAACCATAATAGCAATAGGAGCAGCAAAAACAATAGAAGTGTGTGTATATATATATATATATATACGTATATCCATGTGTGTGTGTGAATCCTCGAACTCGGCCTCAATAAGTGGGCAACATTTTATGGTACACAGTAGTTTCAAAGGCCAAGGTAATTTACATATGAAGAATATTTTCATACAACCTTTTGCACCATTGCATAATGCTAACACCCTTCATAATGTGAATCAAGATATGTATGATCCAATTTATCTTTTAACTCAAATATCTTTAAAGCCCTTTATCTAAGTGATCGATACATCATCATAGATAATCGACCTTTGTAGCAATAATTCACACAGTAGCACCCAAATTTATTTTGATATATTTTTAACAGCCTAGCATACAAAAAAATAACAATCACATTCAAATCCTAAACCCCTAAACACCCAAATTTAATTACATTATTTAATAATGCAACTAATTATAAGCAAAAACAACGTTGTCATAGGAATACTCATCAAATTATATCGCTTAGAGGTTGTAGTAGCCCTCTAGCAACTCAAAATAAATCTCAGGACTCCTAATAAGAAAAAATTAGGCATTATATAAGTATATATATGCTAAAATATTCAAATTACTAAGTTAATTCACTACATTTCCTAGTTATTACTATTTTTCTTATTTGGCCACAACTTTTATTTTAAGTCCAATTTTGTTTTTTCTCATAGTCAATTCAAAGTTTTTCAAATGTACTCTCACATGGTGAAGTCAATTTTGACATATTAAGCATGAACATTTTCGCTATGGACTAGAAACAAAATTTGGTGATGGCTTTTGGGCCATTTGCGATTTTATGATCCTTAATTGCTTCTAAACTTGGTGCAATCATTCCCAATCAATTTCTAAGACCAATTAAGCTTTTATTTAGTGTATTAGATATTGAAATCTTGGCAAGCTTGCTAGTAGTTCTTGGCTCAATTAGTGCCTTTAGGGTCTCTTAGTTGTTTTCATATATGATTTTAAAAAAACTCTAAGATTTAAAACATGATTAAAATGTGTTGATTATAATCCTTTCCTAACCATGCTTTGAATTAATTGTTAGATAAAATTAAGGGAAATTTTTACTAGATCTTCCACATTATGGGGTCAGCTATAAAGGGTTGTAGGGGAGATTTTTAGGTTTTCCAACATAATCATTCTAAAATAGTCTTAATCCTCTTCTAATGCTAATTAGGAGTGTTTAATACTTTTTTAATTCAAATTGAGTCTCTTACCACCTAATACGTCTCCCAAACCCAAAAGGGGAAAATTCATTTTAGGGTCATGTGCTTTTGCATATTTTAAATCCTAACCCATTATGAAAGTTTATTCTACTAACATCGATGGGTCAATTTCCTCACAAATTTGTCTTTAAGCTTACATATGCATTAAGATGAGTTATAGTACAATAGTTGATGTGCCTTCACTCTGATACCAAAAATAAGTAGATGATGCATCTAGGAGTTAAGTACTACCAAGCTATCAAGTGAATCAACAAACAACTAGAAAAATAATGTAGAGGTTAGCTAAATTTGTGGGGTATTTACAAGATATGACCTACCAATAAGCACAAAACTACCTAAATCACTACTCTTCTAACCTTAAAAACATTCTTTAGGATTAGCCATTCAAGTATGGCTCAAACTTTCTCCTCAAAAACCCTTATCCTTCACTTCCTTCCCCAAATGCTAAAAAAAACAATCTTATCTTAAAAGAAATAACACTTCTTCAAAATTTCCAAAAAAATTGTTTAGTTAGAGGGTACTAAAGGCCTCTTGTAGATGTCAACATGAGTTTTCAAGTTACGACTATACACTAAATATCATCCAAGTACACAATGACACATTTTCCATCATGATCTTAATACGTGGTTCATTAATCTCATTTATGTACTTGGTAATTGTTAGTCTAAAGGGCATATCTAACTATTCATAGAAACCATGCTTCATCTTGAAGATTTTTCTTCCATTTATTCCTAGTCTCTGTGTATCTAGTAGTTCCACTCTTCAAGCTAATCTTTGAGAGATATAAGCACCATAACAACTCATCCAGCATGTCATCCAACCTTAGAATAGGTTACCTATATTTGACAACAACCTTGTTGGTATTTGGCTATCAATACACATGTATGATGAAACATCCTTCTTTAGGACAAACAAACTAGTATCGCATAGTGGCTCATGCTTTCTCTTACATAGTTGCATGCTATCTGCTTGTCTACTTGTCTTTCCAACTAGCAGCTTGTTTTAAGATTCATCCAATAGGCAAGCTAATTAAATAACACGACATTGGGCTATAAGTCAATGCAATGCTCTATACCCTTTAAAAGGCAGTGATCCTTCGGCAACTTCTTGGGGAATAAGTCTCTAAGCTTGTTCAGTAAGTCCCCAATTCCTTAGGTAAGGGTATTTGGTCTCTAATTTCCAATACCTTTTAACTATAAAAAACATAAGCATATCCCGCTTCAATGATTGTACAAGCTCACCCCATGATATAATAAGAGCTTTCCCCTAAGCTCGATTTAACTGAACTTGGGTATCCTTACTTAGCTTGGTGTTTTTAGGTTGTAGTAAGACCTTTCTTTTGTCCTTTTGGAAAGTATATGTATTTAAATCGATCATGCAAGACTCTTTAGTCAAACAACCATAGGCTTCCAAGAAGTATGTGGGACGTGCTCATGGGTAAGACTTTACGTATAACCTTATCCCCTATGGATATTGGTACTTAAATCTACAAGGTTATATGAAAGCTCCTTCTCATCGAGCCAACACAATGTATGAGCCATAGATGTTTCAAGGTCAAAAACTTTAGTTCTTTAACCATAGATGCAGCAACTACATTGGTGTAACTTCTCCTATCAATGATTAACGCACACAGCTGCCTTTAACCTGGTATGTAGTGTGAAAAAGGATTCTCTCTTTTCTTCATCAAAGTTTTAGGGTGAGACACTTAGAGCTCTTCTTAGCAAATGTTTAAGAATTGTCCCTGCTTAAAAATATACATTAGCTTCATCATCTTTAAGAACCCCTTAGTACACTTTACTCCTACTCTCTCTTCTTCTTCTTCTTAAACTATCAACATTAGTATGGGTGCTTCCTTTTCAAGATCATAAACAGTGGTTCAAAACATTGAGTAGAAAAATGCTCAAAACCTAAGCACTAGAAACATTTTATTTGACTATCTTTCAACCAAAGCTCTGTTCGGCCTCCTTCTTAAGCTAAGGAGATGGCAAAAAATCTTCCTTGTTGGTCATGTTTCCTCTTGTCACCCGGTGCTTAACCAACTAATCCTTTAGGTCAGTAGCTCATAGGTTAAAAAAGGTGTTATGGTTAGGGACTAGAGCTTAAAGTTAAATGATCGCATTGCTGTCATTCAACTTTGGCAACCATTCTAATCGCATCATCAAAGGTATCAATACAATGCAACTCAACCACATAAGTGATCTCATACTTTATCTAGCATTGAACAAGTTACAGTTTGATCTCAAGCTTTCCACTTCACATTGAACCATCAACATTTGAAATTCCCTTACATAATCATCTACACATATACCCCCTTGCCTCAAGACTTGTAACTTCTTGAAAGCTTTCTATACATAGTAATCTAAGACAAACCTCCTTCTCAAAATCCTCTTCATTTCAATCCATGACCTAATCTCATGGTCTTCAACTTGTCTTCAAGCATTTATAAAACTTCTTCCACCACAACACTACATATCTTGAAAACTCTAAGGCAACTAACCTCACTTCACAGCCTCTTCATATTCATGATACTCAAACAATTTACCAACTTTATCCACCCCTCCTCCCTCCCCCCCCAATTTAAATAATCATCTACATATCCACTTTTTAGAAAATAGTGGGAATTTCATTTTTATGTTCTCTCACCCTCTAGGAGCTCGTGCACCACACACCATGATCCTCATCAAAATTTAATCCCTAGCCCCTTCATCAAACTCACCCTAACATCAACAAACCTCCTCACACCTTAGTGTCTCTATAGTCTCCACTATTTCAAGCATTTTGAGGTGGGTTTATTGGTTTCTCATCTATATCAACTTGAGTAGGTTGGTTTTCTACCCAAAAACTACACTATAACAACTAAGTTAACAATAATAGAAGTCGATTCTTAGTTTGCTCATCAATAGATCTTGCATTTTGAGAAGCATGCTTTCCATGGCCCTGTGCATCACTTTCAAGTTCAAATACTTCCCTATACACTAAGATTCAACATTTTGCACAAGACAATAGTGATTACTACTCAAATTAACAACCTAGCAACAAGAACAACACTACAATAACTACCAACTATACGCCCTCATTGAAACCTTTGCTCTAATAAAAAAGATGATTTTGCCCTTACTCTAATGCCAATATAATAAATGTTACACCTAGGAGCTAAGTATAACCAAGGTATCAAGTGAACTAAATAATAACTAGTAAAATAATATAGGGGTTTAGCTAAATTTGTAAGCTACTTGTAAGATATGACGCACCTACAAGAAACAAACGATTAAGATTGCTACTTGATATGATGCATGAAAAAAACACATAAGGACATTTGCCACAATCCTTGCTAAAGGGGTGATAAGATTTAAAGACAAACTCAAGAGTTAAAAAACTTAAGAAAAGGTTAGGAAAAGGATTTGTTTTTTTTTCTTTTTTTTGTATTACATAATATTGCAATCCTTGTAAGGGATATTTATATTATACCCCTGGGGTTTACAATTTAAAGAAGTAAAATTCTTTTAAGTACATGAGAAAAAGACATTCCTAGTATAAAAACAAAAAAGGGGAAAAAACATAAAAAGACAAGAAATATTTCTAAGGGCAACATGCAATTGTTACATGTTAAAAACAGGTGTTTTTATAATACTAGTTTGCATCCCTAATAAAAGAAGACAAAAGGTCTAAGTGTTCGTCCGAACTAATGTAAGTACTTGTTTCATTAATAGGTTAAATAACAGCTTAGCTAGCTTTGGAAGGGCCCAATAGGTGGTAAGATGGTTAGTCCAAGTTGTTTAAGCTCTAAGGTTTGTTCCATTGAGATTCCTAGGAGTGACTTAACGGTGCTTCCTTAGCTGGGAGGAGAGACGAGCATCTGATAGCAACTCTATGGATGATAAAAGTGAAAAATTATGAAGGTAAGTAGCCTTATCCTCGGTTTGGGTTTGCTAAAGGATTCTCCACATTAAGTTCTGAAATTTGTTTCACCCTAGCTTAGGTGGGCCAACCTAAGGGTTAGATTCCTATCAATAATGGTACATTTTCAAAAGGATAGGAACTCAATACATAAAATAAGGTTATGTTTTACATATCCTACACAAAATATTTTTCAAAGTACATAAGGAAAGTCTAAAGGAGAGTGGTAATACTCCTACTCAAAGGGGTTGTTTCCCAAGTGATCTTAGCTCTCCTTGCTTTAGCTTTTGTCTAAGCCTTATGCCCACCAAGCCCTTTTGACTTCCCTTAACTTCCTGTCAATCCCCCAAGGTGGTGATGTTTGGGTTGTTTTTTTAACTCATGAAGTGGCCAAATAATAAGGAGGGTGGTGGTGGTTAGTGGTTTGGTTGAATTTGGGAATGGGAAGATTGGATGTCTTACTAGATTAGTGTGGAAATGGGTAGTGTTGGTGGTGGAAGGTTAGCTAAATGGTAGAGGTGGTGGTTAAGGATGAATTAGCAATGGAAATTTAAGGTGGGGGTGGAGCTTCCTTCTTCTTTTTCTTGAGTTGGTAAGGTTTGAGAGTGATTAAGAGAATAATGGAAGAGAGGGAAAAGAAAAGGCGGCGTAGGGCTTTTCATGCCCAATTTCAATTAGCTTAAGGCACAATTAAGGTACATTAGATAATAGCATAGGGAAAATAGAGCATGGTTTAAATTTAAAAGTATTAGTTTAAGGTTTAATCAATTTCTACTTTGGAAAGCTCTCATTTTCCATTTGACAATTTGTCCATCTAACCCCCTTTTAATTATACCCTATGCCTCCCTTGATTTGAGGTCAACCCTTTAGATTTATTTAAGTGCTAAATGGTGGCTCTAAGGTAAGGTGGTCAGAAAGTCCATTTAGGGTTCTTAGGTTAGTTTTTTTTTGTCTAAGAAAATCTAGGTGATTAATTAGGTTTCTTAATTAAGTTCAATTAAGGTTTAATAAGTTCAATTAAGGTTAATTTCTTTTAAATTTGGGTTAAAGCAAAAAGACAAAATACATTATTGTAAAAATATAGATGTTGATTGTCAAAATTATTTAAAGCTTGATTTGTTTTTTTTTTCTATTATGTTTATGTTTTCAATTAGATGTTTTCACTTGTAAACGTATTGTAATGCATTTGATGTTATACGTCTTTAAATAAGTGGAAATAAATCTCATGAAAAATTATATTATAAGATCTACATGGATGAACTTTATCTTGCAAATAACATATGCTTAACCTAATTTTGAAAATAATCATAATGGCAAAGGCACTATCTTTGGAAATTTGTCTATCACAAGCCCAATAGAAAAAGAAAAGAGAAATTAAAAACTGCAATCTAGGTTTTAGTGGAGAAAATTTAAAAGTCATTTATAATGTGTTATTTTTTCTAAACTTATGGAATTTGTGGTTTCTTCATGTGCTTTAAATAAAAAGGATGTTTATGGAAATATTAGTAGAATGTTGAAAACTTAGCCCAAATTTTCAATATTAAAAAAATGTGATAGAAAAGTATATAGGCTCTACATGGTAATCTTATATCCCATAAGTTCTAGAAAATATAGGTTCTAAGGGAATCTAAAATGTTATAAGGTAGATTCCCAAATTTTAACAATTTAGGAACCATTACCGATAAAATAGTTACTATAGAGCCTCAAGCACTATCCACTATGTACTTAAATCACCCTGGAAATTAGATAAGAGAGAGGTAGAAGAAAAAGAAATTGAAAATCCCTTTTGTTTCCTATAGATTGTGGGTTGTGGAATATGACCTATATATTTATTTCTTTTTTGTAGTATTTACAATAAAAATATATAATATTGTTTTCATTTATTAATTTTAGCTAATAATTTTAAAAAGTTTTAGTATGAAGTTTCCTAAAACCTATATCCTTCATAACTTAAAGTATAGATTCCATAGTGCTTATAGAGTGTGGAATTATTGTTCTCGTACCCTATCTAAGGGAATTGTCTTGTTGTTTATGGGTTCAAGGGAGAAGTACTTGAACCTACAAAACACGAGGAAAAACAAACTATGGGAGGGTGTTGGGGCTATTCAGCGTTGCCACTCCAATGCTTAAGTTAGAAAGCTTAATGGAGTTAGGAGATTAAAGAACAAAGGGCAAAAAGACTTAAAGGTTTCGATCCCTTTACTTGTAGACAGCTTTGAGTATTTATAAGTAACATCGAGGTGTAGTTATCCCTAGAGGACACAAGGTATATCCATTAAATACACATCTGAGAATTCAAGTAGTGGGAGAGTAGGCAACTCTAGAAGCTAACGATTTGCGGTAAGTCTTATCTACAATTGATTGGGTTTGGGGGTTGTTGTGAAAAAAGTTAGGATCTCACCCAAGCCTATGATTGGTTCCCGTGTGAAATAGATATGGGCTTGGACTAAGATTAGGCCCATAGTCGAAATGGCCTATCAACATTTGCCCCCCAACCACTTCTTTGATGGTTGGGTAGCAAAGAAAGTACACAAACTAGATGAGCCATTAAGGGCACATTATGGGCATATGAGCTGACCTAAGAGGTCTAACTCAAGGTCTTAGGCAACAAACTAGAGCAGGAATGGTATTTGAGATATTTCTAGGTCGTTGGGTGGCTTCAAAACTATAAATGCAACTTTTGTACTATACGCAACAACAAGAATTATTAAACATAGAGTAAGACTAAAAAAGTGTGACCTCTAAGATCAAAGAACTAAGCTATGGTGAGCGAGTTTAGCCTCTTTAAGGTTTGACTAGTAACGCTCAAGCTTGAATGAGGAGGTACAACCCATTTTGAGTAGGCAAAATAATGGGAAGGTAGTTGATTAACTTTCAAAGAAATTTTAATTTTAATTTTTCTTTGGCGCATTAAAAGTCAACAAACACGTGTTAAGGTGG
>JBBMOL010002019.1:0-29622 GCA_037954665.1 Laguncularia racemosa
GAGAAAAGAGAGAGAATCGAAGCCTCGCCAGAGTTCTTCAACCCGCGACCACCGATCAAGCATCGAGCAGCCACCAGGAGGCATTTTTGGAGAAATCCATCGCAACAGTTGATTTCCCCTACCCCCGAAAACCTATGAATCAACACCTCAACCGCTTTGAAAAGCCGCCAGAACGCCGTCAATGAGCATCCCCAGCCGCCGTGTCCGATCTACCCGCCCGAACCGTTTTAAAACCCGATCCAACCTGACCCGCGTACGACCTGGATCCAGTAAGTCGGATTTTCTGATTTTTTTTATTTATTTAATTTATTTCTTATGTATTTATTTGTTATTTTATTTATTTTTTCGAATTTCTTTAGTTATTTATTTGTTATTTAATTCAAAAATGGAAAAAAAAAATTGTCAGAAATTAGATTTTTTTTTTAGGATTTAATTTAGGATGAATAAAAAAATAAAAATAAAAATTATAATAATAAAATAGTAAAATGTAAAAATATATAAAGAAAATGATAAAAATATTAGAAAAAATAATAATAATATTTTAGATTTTGATTAGAATAGATAAAAAATCTAGGAGAAAATTTTTCAATAAAAAATTATGAAAATTCATAAAAGTTAATAAAAATTATAAAAAATTAATAAAATTGTAAAAATTAATAAAAATTAATAAAAAATCAATAAAATTTATAATGTGAAATAGGTCGAAAAATAAAAAAATGAAATTTTTTGTCACTTAGAAAAATCATTTTCTTAAATAATCCAAAATTGGTTTTTTCTTAAAATTATTATTTTCAAAAAATCAAAATTATCAAGCTTAGGTTTAGATTTTTTAGAAAAAATCCTAAAATGGTTTAAAAACATAAATCAAAAGAATTTCATAATTAAAAATCATCAACGCATTAAAGTTTTTCAGGAAAAGCAAAACTACGGCATGTTTGATCCTGAAATAGCAGGTACGTAGACCCCCATTTGGGGCAATCCTAAAAAGGAATAAAAATCATTTTCTCATAATAGGTTATTCAAAACAAAATTAAAAAGACAACAAAAATAAATAAAAAAATAAAAAGACATTTCTAGATAAAGTTTAGATTTGAGAGATTAGGGTGGTAACCTTAGGGTTTTAATAAGTTAGCCTCCAAACTCAAAAACTCTGGTTTTCCTTTCCTCTTTTCACAAAAATAACGAAAAGAGGAAATCACGCTGATAGTGGTCTAAATTAGGATTAACCCAAATCTTTCCAACAACAGTTGGATGGCGACTCCAAAATAAAACGAAATTCCTCACTCAAGTCGAGGATCTACATTAGATGAGCATAGAGTCTAGTATAGATCGGATTAGGAATGGGAAATCAAAAATTAGACTAGACAATATTGATAATGAGCTTATGTATTCTCCCGTTATTGCTATTATCCCCGCAAAGTAAGAGATTAGTCTCCTTAGTGCACAAAGTTAATTTCATAAAATAATTTAAATCTTACCAAGGGCAACCAAACCCCTCTTGATTAAGTAAAAGAACACAATAACAAGTACAAGATATCATCTGACATTGCTACTGACCGAAGAGCCTTGACTCCTAAGTGCACAATGACAAATTTGATTTTATATGTTGTAGATTGATAAGGCACTCTCTCTCAAGCGTATGACAAGCCATGTTAATCGAGTGAGAGCATAGTCTCTTTGAGCCCACACATACACAAAAAAAAAAAAAAGGGGGGAAACCTCTTGAAACAAGGCTTGATTCCAAGTAATATTCTAGTTAAGTTATGTTAAATGGTCATGTAGTGGGAAAAATACCCCTTAATTGACACAAAAATTCTTGATCCCAAGCAATGAATGTCACATCACTACTTAAGTGCGACTAAATGCTTTCTCAAAAGGGATCATTAAATGTTATCATTGGAAAAGTAATAACTTTGCTCGAATACATGAAATAATACAAGAGAGTCAATTTCTACCCACTCAACAATAACATGATTAGGTCGATCTTTTGCTCCCAAAACCCCTTAGTTTTGTTTAAAAAGTGAGGTAGTAAGAGTAACGTAATCATTCTACACTGCATAACCTCATTGCTTGGTTGAAGCCCTTTACTCCTAAATGTGCGAAGTCTTTACGCTTACACTCTTTAAATACATAATATACTTCACACTCAAAGATGTCTTCATTGCTAGTTTCTATTTTGATGATTCTAAGCATTTCCTTAAACATCATGCATGGTATATTGCTTTCCAAGTTAGAGATTCTCATTATTCGTAACATCGTTATGCCTCACGATTCATTCAAAGGAATTGAAGCAATCCTATCATATCATTTTTAGCTAATGGCTAAGTAAGAACTATTGCTCCCGAGACATGATGAAAGATACATCAATTAAAGCCAAACAAGCATGAAGAGAGCACATGAGTACAAAAGCCAATGTATGAATCTCATTATCCTTATAGATTTTTCCCATATTTCATTACAATTGTGTTATAAAAGAAGGAGAGTTACAATTGCATGGTTAAAAGGATTACCCAAAGGAAGGGGCTTAGGTCAATGCTTACTACCACAAATTAAATGATTACAAGTACACATATACAATCATGTTACAAGGCATATCGCTTTAAGTTAAGTACATGTGCTCCTTCAAGACATCACAACTCTTGAGGACTAAGTGACTAAGTTGCAAACTCTGTTTTTTTATGTAGCATAAGAGAATTTCTACAACAAGAGTTGCCTTTGATATGCTAATAACTAGTAAACAAAATTCATTAATAGGTATAGTATTTGAGAAGTTTCGACCATGATCAAAGGATGGTGTTTCACTAAACATGACATTTGAATATAAACTATGCACCAACATAGATCACTCTCCTTTAGATTTGAAGACTTAATGTCAATCTCTTCTCTCAAAGTTGTATTGTAGCCCTTCATGTTATTGCTATATCACCATTTAAAGTGGAAAGAAAAGATCCTCAATTCATAAGATGCTAGCTTTATGTAATGATTGCAACCATGATGGTTGCTTTATACAGTACTCTCTACACGCTGTAAACACCCCATTTTTGCCCTAGGAGTCAATAATTTTCAGTAATAATCAATTTTTCAATTTTTCCTTTTTCCCATTTTTCCCTAATTTTAGCTAAAATAATAAAAATGTTCAAAAATAAAAAAAAATAGGAAAACACTTCAATTTTGAAAAAGATTTCAGAATGAATAATGAATAATAAAAAATTTTTACAAATTTTTGAAAATTTAAAAAAACAAAAAAATAAAAAAATTGCTGATATGTAAATTTGCGATGTAAATAAAATCGGGAAATTGGGCCAGCTCAGTGGTTCGTGCGTGCGCGGGAACGTGGGGAGACTTGGAGGTGGAGTTCGAATTCTTCCCCCGAGCACTGATTGCAATTTTTTTTCTTTTTTTTCTGGAGTCCACGTGGCCGCATGTGTTGGCCAAGGGGAAACGGGCATGGCGCGTGTTGTCTTCTTCGCCCAGGAAAATCGGGGGGGAGTGGGGAAGCCGGTCCGACGAGGAAATCGGCCGTTTTTTTTTTAATCTTTAAAATAAAGTCAAGATAAAGCCAAATCCATCGAAAAATCAAAGAAAAACAAAGTTTAATCAAATCCGGGAATAAAAACGAATCCAAAAACAGAAAATTGGGTTTATCTAAATCGGCCAATTCGAGCTTATCCAAGAGGGTTTGAGGTTTCCTATAAATGGGAGAACAGGAGGAAGCTGAAACAGAAAAAAGTGAGGAAAGAGAGAAAAAGGAGCGAACGGAGTAGATGGAGGAAACCCAAAGTTGGACCGTCGATCGGAGTTGAGCCACCGACAAGGGAACGTTCGGGAGTAAACCGCCACCCCATCGGATTGCACCCTCAAGAAGTAGGATTCGGCACTTCACCCGCCGCCAAAAGACCATCGGAAGCGTGAACGAGCCAACCCCGCCGCCGTGTCCAAAACCCCGATCCGACCCGCGCACGATCGGATCCAGGTAAGTCGGATTTTCTAGTTTTTTTATTTATTTATTTTGTTTATTTGTTTATGTTGAATTTATTTATTATTTTTATTAATTGTTAGATTATTTATTTATATTGTCGATAAGGGAAAATGAGGAATTGTATTTTTTACGATTTATTGTAAAAAAATAGAAAATAGAAAATAGGAATAAGAAAAAATAAATAAAAATAATAAAAATGAGGAAAATAATAGAAATATTAGAAAAAAAAATTTTTTTTTTAAAAATTTCAAAAAAGGTAGAAAATAAATTAAGATAAAATTTCAAAAAAAAAAATAAAAATTATAAAAATCGAAAAATTACAAACTTATAAAAATCCCAAAAATCATGAAAAACTTATAAAACTTAAAAAATCACAAAAATCATGAAAATACAAAATCACAAAAATCATAAAAAATTCAAAAGATTATAAAAGAATCGAAAAAAATAAGTTTTAACACTTAGAAAATCCTTTTCTTCGAATAACTCAAAATAGTTTGTTTTCCCCAAATCTTTTCAAAATAAATTCAAAGTTTAGTTAGAAAATTTTTAGAAAAACCCAAGATGTTAAGAAGTAAATCAAAAGGTTTTCAAAAAATCAAAATTCACCAAACAAACTTAAATTTTCGAAAAAAAAAAAAAAGTGAATACGGCTTGTTGTCCGGAGCAGGTACGTAGGCACCCTTCGGGTCAACCTAAAATAAATGAAAAATCCTTTTTCTTGAAATAAATTCAAAGACATAACAAAATTAAAGAAACACATTTTAAAGTTAACAATTTTAGGAATTGGTGGTAAGCATAGGTTTTAATAGGTTAGCCTCGGACTTAGAAACTCTGGTTTTCCTTTTTTCTCTCCTACAAAAACGAAAAGGGAAATACGCGACTAGTAGTCCAAATTAAGACTAATCGCTCCTTTAGTCTTATTCATTTTTCCCAACAACGTTGGGGGGGACTCAAAAATCAAACGAAATTCCTAACCCAAATGAGGATCTAGATTTTGATGGCATGGGTTTAGTTTAGATGGATTGGAATGGGAATTCAAAAATTAGCTGACAGGATGGCGACTCCATGGGGACCCTGCAGTAGGTAGCCCTGAATCCTTTCAAATCGTTTCTTTAAGAAATGTGTTTCATTTTGTTACTCTGTTGCTAACCTTTCAGGGTTTAGTTGTTTTCGTTTTTCTTTATTGTGGGGGCTTTGCATGCTATATTGTGTGAGTAGATCCGGTCGAACCGGACCGTCCTAAGAAACCTAAGCGGGGGCCTTGTGTAGGTTTCGGGGAAGTGAGTTGGTTCACCCCTTCGGGCCGATTGGTACCCCACCCTATGTTCGATATGGCCTAAGATCCTTTTTTTCGAAAATGCGGGAGGCCTAGAGCGGGAACAGTTATAACCAACCTACTTGATACATAAATCACGAAGGTTGCAATTGAATGACAATGTATTGGTTTGTTGTTTTGTCCTTGGAGTTCAGGACTATTTCCTGTAATGTTTTTTAGTTTTGTTGTAACAGGCTGTTTCCCCATTGTAATGATGGTAGCAGTGCGTCGACCGCCTCCTCCGCAAAGAAATTCGGGTTGTAAAACCTTTGGACCCAAAAAATTTGGGACTGGACCAGGTTTACCTTTATAACCCAGAGGGAAGCCTTATCAACGAAGATCGCCCCGTCCTCTCACGATAAGACAGAGGGAATTTGCCTATGGCGGGCCATGCCGTTATGGGATCGAGCTGGCTTTCTTCTGGACCAATGAGATCACCCCTACCCTGGAGGGGGTTATACCCCGTTGCTCAGGCCCGCCGATTTGTTCAAATTTACACGCCAGACCTTGAGGCCGGGCCAGCCGGGGGGACCTTCAGCAGATTGCTAGGCATCCGCCAAAACAGCCTTAATAAAGCCCTGGGACTGTAAGGTTTGTAGCATGGATGTCTGAAGCCTGGTTTATGGGCCCCCAAAAGAAATGGGGACAGAAAGGACATTTGGTGGAGACCTAAGACTTACAGACAGGAGGTAAACCCCTTTTCATTTTGGGCCTTCGCCCCATTTTTTTCCCCCACTGGAACTTTTTTTATTCCACCGGGTTTGCAGAGCTGGTAACCCAATTCCTGGAGGGAAAATCTTAATCCCGGCTTATGGTGAACGATCCGAAATTGAATTCCTTAAGAAGAAGGGTCATGGTCTGCGCTAAGCCTCAACCTTTGCTAATATGGTTCGTAAAAGCCACCCCAAGTGTTGGGTGAACCGGTCAGAAAAACCCTAGCCCAAAGGTGATTGGTGGTTTCCCCTGTATAGAAAAGGTGAAGTACCCGACGAAATTACCCTACAGTTGGGTAGTCTGTTAGAAGCCTTAGCGCCGAAGTATTTGTGGACAGCCAGGTGGATTGCTGCAATAAATCATCTTAACCTGCGTTTTCCAAGCAAGCCATTAATTGGGAACAACGGATGCATGGATATCCCCCAACTCCGTAGTCCGCCAATTCGGTCCATCCAGCATAGTTTTCGGCTTCATCAAAGATACCTTTGGTTCAAGTCCAAACAGTTGGTAGCCGAGAAGGTTTGCTAAGTGGCGAGGTAAAAAGCACTTAGGAAGCAGAATCGAAAGCCCGATGGGACTCGGTGAGCTAGAATGGTGAAGTGGGAAAAACCGGGAACGAGAGTTTGTAATCCACCGCTATACCGAGGGGAAAAGATACGGGTTAGAGTCACCCAGCCAAACCGGTGGATCAACCGAAAAAGAGATTACCTGAACAGGTCAAGGCCCGGATGGAAGTATACTTCGAAGTGAGCTTATAAGAAGACATTGGAAGGGACCTTCAAGGAATCTGACCAAAGAAACAAGGCCTTAGAAGCACAATTGGGAAATCCCAAGCAAGGTCAAAGAATAGAAGTATCATCAGTGGGAAATGAGTGAACAGAAGACAAACCCTAAATGATTTTTGTAATCTTTATTTTTATTTTAAACCCTCCAGAATTATTAATAAAGTAAAGTTTTGATAATACTTGTCAATTGTTGTCAACCCTCTTTATCTTTTGCATTCGCGTGCACATGCATTTCATTTTGCATTCTCCCTAAAAAAAAAAAAAAAATAAAATGGAATCAGGTATCAAAATAGCTTCAAGCAACCGAACCCGCCCGAAGCAGTCCTTACACGCTCAAGAGCAAAAATGGCAACAACGTGAAACGCAATAACACTAACGCTGAAGCTGCCTCGGTCCAGGATTTTCCCTAGAGCAGGGGTCCAACAGTTGGTGCCCAAGTTCACTCTTAAGAAAGCATCGGCCTCCTGCGCAACACCCAGCCGACTCCAAAGAGTATTCAAGGGAGGAAGGGAAAAGTGTGGAGGGCAGCCTCCGGAATACGAAGAAATCAATTCCCACCTAAACCCAGCCTTCGATTGAGCGAGGTCGCCAGGGGCCGACCTCTGATGATTGAAAAAAGAGATGGATGGAGACAAAGGAGTGGAGAAGCGATCTTTCCGAGTCATGCAAAATAAAATATTGAGGGCCCCGATGGTTTTGAACAGGCCGGAATCACCAAACTGCCAGATTTAGGGGGAAAGCATACCCTGACAAGTCAAAGACCCAGATTTTGAGAAGTATGAGGGGACCGGCTGCCCTAAGATGCATACAGGCTATATGCCGGAGTGAGCAAGTATGGCAATTGATCAATTGCTCCAGACCTTCCGGACGCCCACAGGCCCTGCATTGGTCGGTTATGCCCTTGACTTAACAATATCAACACCTGGGAAAAGCTAGCCGGGCCTTTTTGATCAATACAAGTTTAAATAGAGTTGCCCCATTGAATCGATCTGGGGAGTTCCGAAAAGACTTGAGTCGTTCAAGGAATATGCTCAAGCTGGAGGGCCCAAAGGCCGGGTAGCCACTCGATATTGAAAAGGAATTGACATCTTATTTGTCAATATTGGGAAAAAATTATTTTTCACATTTAGTCAGCCAATCCTCCAGTTTGCAGAAGTAGTGGCTGCAGGTTGCAGGACGGAATGCCTCACCACGGCAGGCTCAATCAATGGAACCTCCTAGGGGGTCACACAACCCAAGGCCTTTAAGAGGGAACGAGTTAAAGAGCCCAAGGTCAGTACAGTGCATTCGGGTAAGGCAGAAAAACCTGGGACCGGGGGACTTTCCAGACCCGATACCCCCCAGCAACCAAGCGGGTCAGGCACAAGTGCAGGCCCCCCAAGGCAGTTCACTCCAATCCCCGTACGCTCAGTCGGTCTTCGCTCGGGTTGAGGGCGGAAACTTGAAAGTTTGAACTCCCCAAGACGTACGGCCCAAGAACTTTGTTCAAATCAAGTGTGACTCCAATGGGCAAGAAGGACACTCCACAGATAGGTGCTGGGGCCCGGCAAAACCAAGATTGTTGAGCAAGGATCGTACAATTGGATTTTGTAAACACCAGCACCCCAAAGTCAACACCAACCGTTGCCAATCACAGGCTACCTCAACATGATCAATCAGAAGAGTCGCTTCCAAGAAGCGTCAAAAACAGAATCCGGTCTAAAAAACCCGTTTGGGAAGACTCCAAAGGTGCAAATTAAAAAAAGATGGTTATCGGGGCCCACGGTTGGCACTTTGGGAGAATCACATGGGAAGTTTCAGACTGGTGAACTATTCTTACCCCAATTGAGAAGGGCCACCTAGTGGGTGGGGGCGGGAATTCGAAGAAGGAAACCAATTAGCAAAGGAAGAGGGGAAGATGTAACGGATTAACTCCCACAGAGCCAAGGCATACGATGTATGAGGGACAGTCAGTGGGGTACAAATAAGAAAAAATTGTTTTAATGTCCCTGTCCAGTAGGAATTCCAAGCTGCCCATTCGATTTTCGGGCCCTCGAACAAGGTGCGGACCTCCTAAGTGGGAGGTATACCCGCTTTGGGGATTATCCGTCCAAGTTAAGAGCCCGATGAGAACCCAATACGAGGAAGGGGAGAGGTCTTGCTGCATTTAAAAATGGTAAAAGCCAGCGAATCAGGATATGGAACAATTGAATAAAGTTCCAGGAGATATCCCTCATGGGCCTCCTTACTACCTGGCCCCAAGGGAAGCATCTTAAGGTCTAAAACAGATTCAAGCCCGGAGGGTATTGTCAGACAAGATGGGTCAGTGGCAAAACCTTCTTTAAACAGGATCGATATTTTCTCTCCGAAGAGCTGGAGAAGAGGGAGACCGAATACCAAGCCATATTCATAGTGGCGGGTAATGACACCATTCTCCCGAGTATTATTGAAAGGATATCCCTCAAGTATGCCCTTGGGCAACCTTGACTTATTGGGGGGTGTTCCAAGCAATAAACTAGCTCCACGGGGTTGAGCTTCGCCCCTCAAAGAATTGGGGGGGAAGTGAAACCCCTCCAGTGGAAATCGGCCAAAGTATTTCCATTCCTTCAGGTCCTGACATCCCAAGACTTTCAATTACTCCTGGGACGGCCTTGGATACATGGCTGTGATTCCCTTAGTTCCACCAAAGGTAAATTCATCACAAAATATGGGAGATAGTTACAGTTATGGGCGAGCAGGATTACGCCATATACAAAGGACCTGCCAACCTTAATTGGGGATGAGGGTTCAGAGGACCTGGGGCTGAGATTTTAACGAAGTGAATATGGTGCCAGAAGGGGGTATCGTTTAAAGGAGGGGCAGTAAGGGACCTTGGATTGGGAATGTTCCTACGGTGCGGAAAGAAGCACAAGCCGGGGGTAGAAAAGGGGAAACTGATTGACCCCAGTGGCTCCCCTCTCCGACAATTTTTAGAAAGGCAAATACCATTCAAAAGCTTCAAATAAATGAAAGGGCAAAACAAAGGGGAATCAATCTCCCGCATGACCAACCAACATCCGCTCTGAAAATGGTTTTGTTGTCCTATCAATGCGTGGTTGTCGGGAGTAGGAAAAATTATTGAACAAATTTTATTAAGACTATTTATAATTCCATCGGTTTGTTTCTTTATTATTATGTTTTTTTTTTTTTTCACTCAGATCTCCCCCATGAACATCGGGTATTTGGCAAGTAGAACGTAAAAACGTATATCGTTTCCAACGTGTGGGTAGTTGTTGAAGAGATATTTGGACCACGAAGTAATAAAGAAAATTGGCTAAAAATGAACAAAGGGAATCTCATTGACGGCTGTGGAGCGTAAATTAGGAAGAATGGAAAACCCTAGGAACTCAAAATGGGACCAGTTTGGAGGGCGAGAAAAATGTGAGATAACCGAGATTTAATCGAATTGCAGATGTGTTTGCTGGTCAATGGTGAATGCCAGGGTAGGACCATCGATAGTAGTTCACAGGTTCCACAAGGGAAGATTCAACCTAAAAAACAAAAACTAAGAAGATTTAGGCCCGAATCTTGCTAAAAAAAAGAAGAATCAAGAAACTATGGAAGTAAGGGTTATCGAAATTGATACCGAATGGGTGGCAAATGTAGTCCCCGTTATAAAAAAAGAACGGAAAAGTGCGCGTATGGTGGACTTTCGGGCTTAAACCAAGCCACGCCAAAGGATAACTTCCCCCTACCTCATATTGATGTTTAGTGGAAACACCGCGGGAAACCATTCTACTATTCATTGGGGTTTCTAGGATACAATAAATAAGAAGGCCGATGAAGACAAGACCAAGACACCTTCATAAACATGGGGAACTTTCTGTTAAAAGTCATGCCCTTCGGTTGAAAAACGCCGGGGAGGCAACGTATAGAGGCCATGGTCGCCTTACTTCACGACAGATGTCAGAGGTTGAAGTTATGTCGACGACATGATAGCCAAATCCAAAGAAGGAGAAAGCATGTAGTATCTGAGGAAATTGTTTTAAACGACTGAGGAAGTTCCAGTTAAGTTAAACCGGGGAAAAAATGTAATTTCGGGGTTTCAACGGGGAAATTGTTAGGGGGGTTGTCATCAGCAAGGGGGCATTAAGATTGACCTGACAAGGTAAAATCCATATTAGAGTTCCTCCCCACGTTTCCGAAAAGAAGTTAGAAAGCTTGCTGGGGGATTAAATTATATAGTCGGTTTATTCCAAACTCACCGACAAATGCCGGCCCTATTCCGTTGTTGAAGAGAACGCCGCAATAGAATGGGACGCGAATGGAAGAAGCGTTCGGACAATCAAAGATTCTTTAAAACCCCGTCTTGACAGTCCAAAACAAGGCCACCCTTATTCTTATACTCACCATACTCCCGAATATGGGATGTGTGTTGGGCAGAAAGATGAAGAGGGAAGGAACGCCCATATATTATTTGAGCAAGAATTACAAGGGGAACAAAGGTCTTAGAGGTAGAGAAGACGGGTTTGATTAATTTGGGTATGATCGATAAGGCAATCGCCCTTACTTATATTGAGTGTTGACAAGACATGATCACTTGAATACTTGGCAGAGAAGCCAATTGGGGTAGAATCTCAAAGGCAGAGTTCTATCGGTTTGACACTCGTATGTAAATAAAACTCGATAAAGGGAAAGCCTTGCGATCAGTTGGGGCACCCTGTCGGAAGATACCGGGAAATACAAGTCCATTCGGACGAGAACTTTTACAGTAGAAGATATGCCGTAGAAAACTTGGGAGAGAGCAAAATGGTGGTGGAAATGTTTTTTTCGACGGGGCTGCCAACGTATTCGGTTGTGGAGTTGGGGAGTATTGATTCCCCAGACGGCACTCAATTCCTGCAGCGACAAGACTTACATTTCCTATAAATAAAGCGGAATATGAGCATGTATTTTGGCCAAAGAGGGCCCCTGCCAAATGGGAACCCCGGAATTAGAGGTGTACGGGATCACGTCATCATACTAAAACAAGAGGGGAATAAAAACTAAAACCCCAAATGGTACGTACCTCAACACTTGAAGAGCGTTGAGGAGTTTAAGGGCAATCCCTTCATAATCCGAGAATTCAGAAATCAGTTGCAGTTCTTAGCCACATAGCATCCGTGATTCAATAACGGGGGGAGTCGAAGTAAAACCGTTGAAAATAGACATCGAAGTCGGCCCATTATTGTTTGGACAATTTGAAAAGTACAATGATAAGCCCCTGTTCACGAATCAAGCCCTTTTCCTCCAAGAAGGTAAATACCTGAAATGGCTAGCAAGAATGACCAAAGAACGTCGAAGGTTGGAAGTCATTTTTATTAAGTGGGCTATACTCTCAGAGATCATATGATACCACCCTGTTGGATGTGTGGACAAAAATGAAGATGGAACTATGAAGGAAATCATGAAGGGATATGGGACCTCATATGAAACGGTAATGTTGGCCCGAAAAATATGAGGTTAGGGTATTATGGTTAACCATGGAGTCGTTGAAAAGTATGTTAAGCCTGCCATTATGCCAAGTATACGCAAACCGGATCAATGCTCCACCCAACGAGCTACATTTGTTATCGGTCGTGGCCTTTTCTTGTGGGGAATCGAATAATGGGGCCCCCAATCACTCCAACGGCTCCAATGGCCATAGATTTATCTTGTAGCGATTGATTACTCACCAAATGGGGTAGAAGTGTCATCATATACAATGCAAAAAAGGGGGTAAAGTCCGCTTCTTAAAAAAGGACATAATAGCCGTAGGGTTCCTGAGTCGATCATCACCCAATTACAATCTCAAAATAAATCGATGATAGGTTTATGTCAACAATTCCAATAAACCACAGAAATTCAACCCCCCGACCTAAATGAACGGGGGCCGTAGAAGCAGCAAACAAAAAATTAAGAAGATCATCGGAAAATGACAAAAACTTATAGGATTGGCCGAAATGTTCCATTTGCTCTCTGGTTATGGACTTCAATAAGAAATTTCGGGGCTACCCCTTTCATTTATAGGCGAAGCAGTTACAGGGAAGTCGAGATCCCTCATTCGAATCTTGTGAACTCAATTAACAGAACGGATTGGGTAAAGAAAAGGCTTGTCAGTTGAAACCTGATTGATGAAAGAAGACTTACCGCTTGTCATGGTCGTGTTACCAACAGAGGATGGCCGAGCATTCAACAAGAAGGAGACCTCGGTATTCAAAGAAGGGCGATCTAGTATTAAAAAAGTTCTCCGAACGCCAAGACTTAGAGGAAAATTTCACTCAAATTATGAAGGCCCGTTATTGGTGGAAAAAAGGTTTGTGGTGGTGCTCTTATTAACTCAGATGGATGGTCCAGAATTGAGGACCCGCAACAAGATGCGTTGATTTACTATCCTTAGGCAAGGGAATTGAAATTTTGCCAATGTTTATGAAAGCCAATATTCGATAAAAGTTCGTTGAGTCGAGTTTTTCTTTTTTTCTACAAGCAAAAGCTAATATCCCTAATGGTAACAATCCAAACAATTTCCTTTACAATAATTTCATAAAACATTAACCCACTTTGTCAATGAAGGATAAACATAAAAGTAATGAATCTTAATGGAATTTGTGAATATTTTTTGTCTACCCTAAGCATTAAAATGAGCGATTATTGGATGCATTACCATAGAAAGAGCTTTGTCCATAAAGAAAGGAGGACATCAAGATTTTCAATCCAGTGTCAGATAAGAAGAAAAGAAAAAGGGGGAAACCGACACGAAGGTTGGTCGTTTGGTTGTATCAAGATAAACTGGCAAGATGTTAAAAAAGTAACTTATCAATCATGAAAAGATACATTTGCTTAGTTGAAGCATGTTCAAGAGCACCAGATAAGTCGCTATAATGAAGATGGTCTAGATGTTTCCTTTAAAGGGTGTAGCCCAAAAGGGGACTTCCCTAAATCCCCAAGGTCGCCCACAAGGGGCCCTTTGGAGCCATTTTTTTAATAGGGGTAGTTCAGCCCAAAAAGGAAGCACTTCCCTAGATCTGCAGGTTTGCCCTAGGGGCATTGTTGACTTCATTTGTTTGGTAGTCAATCTTGGGGGCACTTTCCTAAAAAATTAATCCAAGGGTTTTAGTAGCCCAATTTGGGACTTCCCGAAAAAGCCTGTTTTAGGGTCAGCCATAAGGGACCTTTTTGAAAGTTCTAGTTTAGGTTTAGTCATCTTGGGGCATTTCCTAAAAATCAATCAAGGGTAGTCGCCCTTGGGCCTTTCCCGAAAAAAAGTTTTCCCCCAAAGGGTCAGCTATAGGGCACCTTTTGAGACAGTTTGTTTTAGGTTAGTCGCTTGGGGCCTTTCCTAAAAATCAATCCAAGGGTTTTAGTCAACCCAATATGGGCACTTCCCGGGGTCAGTCAAAAGGGGGCACCTTTTGGAAGTTCTGTTTAGGTTAGTAGCTCTTGGGGATTTCCTAAAAATCAACCCAAAAGGGTTAGTAGCCCAATATGGGCACTTTCCCGAAAAAGCCTGTTTCGGGTCAGCTCATAAGGGCACCTTTTGAGACAGTTTCTTTTAGGTTAGTCAGCTCTTGGGGGCAATTTCTAAAAATCAATCCAAGGGTTTTTTTTTTTCAGCCCAATATGGGCATTCCCCGAAAAGCCTGTTCTTAGGGCGCTCATAAGGGCACCTTTTGAGCGGTTTAGTTTGGTTGTAGCTTTGGGGCCTTTCCTAAAAATAATCCCAAGGGTTGTCAGCCCAATATGGGCATTTTCCCCCCCCCCCCAAAAAAGCCTGTTCTCGGGTCAGCTCATAAGGGCGCCTTTTGAGCAGTTTTAGTTAAGGTTAGTCAGCTCAAGATGGGCACTTTCCTAAGAATCTTATCAAAGGTTAGTAGCCCAATATGGGCACTTTCCCTAAAAATCCATTTCAGGGTCGCTCAAAGGGCCCTTTTGAGATAGTTCTAGTTAAGGTTAGTCAGCCAAATGGGACTTTCTAAGAATTTCATCAAGGTTATAGCCCAATATGGGCACTTTCTAAAAATCCTTCCAGGGTCAGCTTAAGGGCACCTTTTGAGACAATTTATTAAGGTTAGTCAGCCTAAGAGGGCATTTCCTAAAATCTATTTTAAGGTTAGTCACCCCATATGGGACTTTTCCTAGATTTCCGATTATCAGCTCCTGGGGCACTTTTCGGAACATCCTTCCCAAACAGTTTGCTGTTAAAAAACGCTTTGTCGACAGGTAGCCAGTCATAAGGGCGCTTCCTAAATTTAAATTTTTTTCCAAGGTTCAAGTTGATAGACGCTTCCTATTCTTTCTCATACATTCCTACTCGATGCTTGAAAGTTCCTGTCACCAATTAGTTTCCCATAAACACTTTTTGGAGAGGGAACATACTTGATTGTTGGAACATTTAACCGTAGATATTAAACTCTTGGGGTTTTCTACTAAAACCTAATTCAAGAGGTCAAAAATGGCGTCTTTTGTTTGTCTTTGTAGTTAAGTTTTTTAACTTTACCAAAAGAGGGGCGCTGTAAAACCCCTTTTTGCCCCTGGAGTCAATAATTTTCGTTTAATCAATTTTTCAATTTTTCTAATTTTTCCCATTTTTTCTAATTTAGCATAAAATAATAAAAATGTTCAAAAATAAAAATAAAAAGGAAAACACTTCAATTTTGAAAAATGATTTCAGAAATAGCAATAATGAAAAAAACAATTTTTAAAATTTTTGAAATTTCAAAAAAATACAAAAAAAAAAAAAAAATTGCATCGCTATGTACAATTTGCGATGTAAATAAAAGGGGAAAATTGGGCACCAGTGGTTCGTCGAGCGCTGGGAACGTGCGGGGACTTGGAGGTGGAGTTAATTTCCCCCGAGCACTCGATGCAATTTTTTTTTTTTTCTTGGACTGCCACGTGGCAGCTGTGATTGGCCAAGAGGAAAGCGTTGCATGGCGCGTGTTGTCTTCTTGCCCGGAAAATGGAGGGGAGCCGGGACCGGTCGAGAAGCCGAAATCGGCCGTTTTTTTTTAATCTTCTAGATTAAAGTCAAGTTAAAGGCAAATCCATCAGAAAAATCAAAGAAAAAAAAGAGATTTACATCAAATGTCGGGATAAAACCGAATCCAAAAAACGGAAAAATTGGGTTTATCTAAATCGGCCAATTCGGCTTACCAAGAGGAGTTCGAGGTTCTATAAATAGAGGAGAACGGAGGAAGTGAAACACGAAGAAAAAGTGGAGAAAGAGAGAGAAAGGGAGGGAATCGGAGTAGTCGGGGCCCCCAAAAATTGCGACGCCATCGGGTTGAGCCACCGCAAGGAGAGTTCTGGGAGTAAACCGCCCCACATCGGATTCGCACCTCAAGAAAGCTAGGATTGACACTTCACCCGCAAAAAGACCACGGAACGCCGTGAACGAGCCAACCCCGCCCCCGTGTCCGACCGATCCGACCGACCCGATAACCCGCGCCCCGATCCGGACAGGTAAGTCGGATTTTCCAGATTTTTTATTTTTATTTATTTTGTTTATTTGTTTATGTTGAATTTATTTATTTTTTTATTATATTATTAGCCTTATTTATTTTATTGTCGATAAGTAGGAAAATGTAGGAATTGTATTTTTTACGATTTAATAATGTAGAAAATAGAAAATAGAAAATAGGAAATAAGAAAAAATAAAATAAAAAAATAAAATGAAGGAAAATAATGAAATATTGAAAAAATAATAATAAAAAAAATTTAAAAATAGGTAGAAAATAAACTTAAGATAAAATTTTAAAAAAAAATATAAAAATTATAAAAAACATGAAAAAACTTACAAAACTTATAAAAATCACAAAAATCATGAAAACTTATAAAAACTTATAAAAACCAAAAATCTTTGAAAATACAAAAATCCCAAAAAATCCAAAATTAAAAAATTCAAAAAAATTTAAAAGAATGCAAAAATAAGTTTTAACACTTGAAAATCTTTTTCTTGAATAAACCAAAATAGTGTTTTCCCCAAAAATTTTCAAAAATCAAATTCAAAGTTTAGGCTTTGAAATTTTTGTTCCCAAAGAGTTAAGAAGAAATAAAAGAGTTTTCAAAATCAAAAATTTCCCAAAAAAACTTAAGATTTTCGAAAAAAAAAAAAAAAAAAAAAAAAGGAACTCGGTTGTTTGATCCTGAGTAGCAGGTGGTGGCACCCATTCGGGTTTAACCCCATAAAATAATGAAAAACCCCCTTTTTTTGAAATAAATTTTCAAAGACATAACAAAAATTACAGAAACAATTTTAAAGATGAACAATTTTAGGAGATTAGGGGGTTAACCCATAGGTTTTAATAGGTTAGCCTCGGATTAAAAACTTGTTTTCCCTTTTTTCTCCCTCACAAAACGGAGAAGAGGAAAATAAGACGTGTAGCCAAATTAAGAAATCCGTCTTTAGGCTTAATTCCTTTTTCCCCAACGTTGGGTGGGGACTCCAAAAATCAAACGAAATTCCTCTCAAGGAGGATCTAGATTAGTGAGATGGGTTTAGTTTAGATCGGATTAGGAAGGGAATTCAAAAATTAGACCGCACAAGTGATGCAATCAATTGAGTTGCAACGGATGCAATCAAAGTGTGCTTGCGCTCTTGTCCCAAATGCTTACTTGCTCATGCGTGTTGCATCTTGTGCACATTGCTTGTACATAGTGTGCGAATGTGCTCTTGGTACATTGGTGTACTCATGCATCATTATCAGTGGCTCATTTGTGCATCACTAGTAAACATACCTGTAATGTGAATGGCATCTTTGTTGGAGCTCTGCACACATGACTTACATAACTTCCTTTATGGGTTATTAGAATAATACCTTAACATAATCCTAAAATACATGGTGATCATTTCGATATGATTAAGTGATTTTTAATATACTTCTTTCAAAGCATTGGTTTGTCAGGACATCAAAGGATGAAATGGGATCATGTCTAAGTGTGATGGCTCAAACTATACTAAACCAAAGTAATAGCAACGATGCATAGGGTTTTCTACATTGGGGAAGAACGAAGAATAAAGACTAACTTGATCACTTGGATTATTATTGTAAATACATGGAAGTATTATTAATAAAATGAAAAGAAGAAATGTTATTAACAAAATGAAGTTACTACCCTAAGAATCAAAGAATCAAAGAAGTATACAATAGATGGTGGTGCACAAGTGAAATGAAAGAGCAATGGATGTAAGGAAGTGAAATGCTATGGTAGATGTCAAGGAACTAAGGTAACTAAGTTTGAAAAGGCCTTCTATAAAAATGAAATGAGACACACATGTGGAGATAATATGCTATCTTAAGTTTTTAATTATAATAGAGGGGGTAGTGGAAAGCTTATGCATGCAAGGTCAATCAATCAAACATCAAGTGCACGGTTTTGTAGTGAGGAAATTCTGTGCATGGTCAATTAATCAAACTTCGACAGTGTGTGGGAAGCTCTGAATGTAAGGTCAATTAATCAAACGTCAAGAATGTATAATAGGAAGTTATGTAATTTATAGCATCAGCAATCAAACATTGAATGCATAAGTATTGCTAGAAGAAAAATGAATTGAACTCATGACTACATTTCTCACTTCATCAAGCAAGGTACACTACATTACTTCCCAAGCCAAACATGAGGGTCAACTGTCACTTCCATCAAGCCAATATATGAGGGAGGCAAAAATTTTAATATTGTTACTCAATATTCATATAGTATTCAACATCAATGCTGACTTTTAATTGGAAAGTGTTGGAAGTCTTATAGTTGGGTATAGAGAAAAGGGGAAGTAGCCTTGTTTTAATTTTATGGTTTAAAAGTTCCTTGGAAACTAAAACAGTATTAATTGTGAATATTGGTTTTCCTTATGAGGGTGATGTTTGATCAAGAAAATGTGCTCTTGATTACAAAATGGAGGTTCTTTAAATTGGGTTAATATGCAAGGGGGAATGGTTAAATTAAGTTATCCTAAAACAGATGATCAAATTATTCCATTGTCACATGTTATGCCTTCCCTATAAGCCCATCATTCTAAGGTGAAGATGGTAACCTATGCTTTAGTGATCAATTTCTTTTTAAGATTTGAAGTGTACAAACATAACCGCATGAGACTTGGTTTTATTCGTAAAAGGTTGTTTCCACATAGGATGACAATGTTATTGGTAATGTTTTATACCAATTAATGGTGGGGCAATTTGCCGTAGATTTCGAGTAAGATGTTTGAGCCATGTTTAAACTTATTCCAATGTTGTATTTTCTATCAAGAGATCTAAGCCAAACATTTTTACATTCCCATTCTACTAGAGCCTTAGGTCTTAAGCACCCAATTCATTTTTGAGTCAAGCTTCCTATTAATGAAGTTGTCTCTCTTCTTCTTCTTTTATCTATCCTTTTTATTGTAAACGTGAAAGGGGTAAACAACCAGTTGGACTAATGGGAAGATGTAAGTAGCTAGCAAGATATGGGGTTCTTAAGTTTGGAAAGTCACCTTTCAGTGTTTGTAAAGGATTGACAAGGGTTTGATAATTATTAGGGTGAATTTATCAAAAAGGGAGGTTTCCTTTAATCCTAAAAAAAAAATCAAATAAGCAAGCTCAGCTTATTTGTCGAAAATGTCAAAAAGAATAAGAAGAGAAGAAAAGCTATCTAAGTAAATGGCACACTCAATGGGGGCAAATGAAGTAGTTTACACTTATTAAGGAGACCCACTTCTACCCTTAAAGGGAGAACAAGATTTACAAAATTTGTGAGACAACAAAGAGTTGAACCTTTAAAATCATGGGGCCTCGCTCGCCAAAATTGCAAAGTTAGACCTCTTTAAAATTTTGTTAGTCATACAAACTCAAGAGCAACTAAAGACAGAATAATAAAGAGTTAGACCTCAAAAAAATCATTATGCCTCCACTAGTCATTACAAGTGTAAGCTAAGCTCATTGATGTTTAGCCCTTATCACAATCACAAGTTCCTTAAGCACTGCCTTCCTTAACCTATAGAATGAAGATGAGGAAACAAGTTCAATGAATCTACTCTTACTTAAAATTTTAAGCTTTCAATATCTATCAAGATAGCCTCCCATTAAAAGAAAACGGAAAGAAAATGAATTTTAAGATCTTCTTTAAAGTTGAGACAAGCCAATAAATATAGGAAGCAAAGCCAAAAAAACAAAACACCAAGGCAATAACAAGTATTTGGCATATCAACAACAATGACAAGTATTTAGCATTGACATATGCGGTAAAGGGGGAGGAAGAGGATAAAATATTGCCATAGGATGCTCTACATTAGGGAGGGACCATGGTAGATGAAAGTCGAATGTGTTCTTGTAAAGGAAAATATAATTTTCTTATATATCAAAAAAAAATAAAATATAAAAGAGGAGAAACTCAACCATTCTAAGTTGTACTCAAGAAAAGTAAAATAAAGTACAATTGTCTAGCAATGCACAAATATTTGAGGATGCCTTTCAAGAGGAAAGTTAAATATATATATATATATATAGAGAGAGAGAGAGAGAGAAGAAATGCAATGCCAATATCAAATAAGCAAACCGGTTACCTATATGTTTTGTTTTCTTCCTCTTGTCAATTCAATGCCAACTTAGAGTTATTTATTGTTTAAACCAAAAATGCCCTAGAAAAGAAACGAAGTTACCTAAAATTGAAGGATATGTCAGCTATAAATTGAATAAATACCAAGAGCATGAATAAAAAAGAAGATCTACAAATGTTCACACATGGAGGAAGATTAAGAACATATATGTACATACTTAGAAATAAATACATTTCAATTTTGGCATATAATTGATTCTAAACCACTTGCTCTTACCTCGGCAAGTGAGACAATAGAAAAGGAATAGCTTTTATAGATCAAATTGAAGAACAATTGGACTTAAGCAACATCGAAGAACCATAAAGTATTATGATATCACATTATATGTGGGAACAAGTAGTAAATTGAGTAAGACTTCTCTATTGCAAGTGTGAAGCTACAGTATCAGCTACTTTGGTGCTTCTTTATGCTATTAATTATAAGCTTTCCCGTTTCATTTTTATGGATATCAAGTTTGATTATTAAGGAAAGCATTGGAAATTCAAGAGAGTTTTGGTTAAACATGCAACATGTGCTAGTATCTCAAAATGTAAAAAAACTGCTCGTTCTTAGGCTAACAAGGAGGACAAAAATATTTACCAATGTCTAAATGATAACCAAAGATCAATGTAATGAGAATAAACATAGGTGTGAAGACAAAAGATAGTCTATTTATCACCAACAAATACAAGTGTTTTAGGTTAGAAGGTACCTAGCTTATGTATGAAGCAGCACAATAACACTTCATGTAGGAAGAATCATGAAAACAAAGAAGCAACTACTATTTAACTCATTAATCATGTGTGTCTATAAATGTGTGAGGCCCAAAAATAAACAAACAACAAACAAATAAAATGCAAATCAAAGAGCTCCTTTTAGCTTTGCAACAAAACACACAATAAATATCAAGGGACCCTTATCTTAGAAATATAGCAACATTCATCGGGTTCAAAAGACCAAAGCTGTTTGATTCACACACAATATTGCAGCAATGAAGAAGCTAAATATTAACAATTTCAAGCAGTCTTTTCATAGCCATTCACTAAAAAAAATAATGAATAAATAAAAATAAAATAAATAGATTAAAAAAAAAAAAAAACTAAGTTGTAGTTACTTAGAGGTTCACCAACATGGAAGCACCAAAATGAAGAATCCAACTAAAAACTTAAGGAAATGCTTTGTTTAGGAGCAATCACTAAAACTCAAAGTGAGCTTCATCAAATAAGAAGTCAGTTGGTAACTACAAAGATAAAAGTGTAGAGCTCACCTCCTTAGCTAAAAATATAAATTGTTCTTTGATATGTAAAGGTGGTGAAAAGTGTTGAAGGTCTATGTTGCTTCTCTAATATTATGGAATGTGTATGGGGCAACTATCTTAATAAAAATAGGGTTATATGGTGCCTTAAGCCTAATTAGAATATGAATAAGAAAAGAAAATTGAAAGTATTTGATGGGCTTAGGAAAGGGGGTTAGTGGAGGAAGAGGGGGGGATGGTCTTTCTATGATACATTACGAAGACAACTAAGAAGACATAATCGTACAACAATAATAGAAGATCAAAGAGGTCTAGAAGAGTACTAGGATATCTAGAGGATTATGTTTAAAAATTTAGTTACAATAGCAATATACCAGAATAGATAGCCAATAGCAATGGAGCATTTTACAATAGATTCTATAACAAATTTGGAAACACGAACTATAAAGCATAATCATAGATAGGGGTTGCCACTTTTGATATCCAAAAATTTTCATGTTCACAGGAGTTGCATTTGGCACTTGAATTCTAGATTTTTCCCCAAAATCTTTCATCCCGACACCTCACAAGAAACCAAACAGAGCACACATATTAGAATCAAATCTTTAGATCACAATAGATAACAAGTAGAATTTGTAAATAAAGAGCCAACATGAGAAGAATAGACAAGAACATAAGAAACCTTAGAACACAAGAGCAAGAAGAGGAAAACAATTAATCATTACCTGTGAAACATGTGGCAAAGAGAGAGAGTAACTACATCAAAGGCTTATATTTGCAAGCTTAAAGGCTTTTATGAAGAGGTAAAAAGAGTTAGGTCGAGCCTTCCTTGTAGGCCTATTATTGGTGCTCCCATTGATGTTAGGATTGGGCAATGGTGAATAATACTTGGGGACTTATCAATTTGCAAGAAGAGGTGCTGCAATTAAAAGGCGTATAAATCAAATGGATGCGCATAGTGAAATATGGAAAAGTAATGGCGAAGATGATTGAAAACTTGGGGAAATATGATGTAATCTTTTAAAATACAATGTGAGAATCAAACCAACCCATTTGGGAAATTAGAAACAACAAGATTTGCCATTATCTTCTCCTTCAAATGTAGTGGAATCCATACATATGTCAGAAACATCAAATTAGACTTACTAAAAGTTTTCTAGTTGGGATCCTTCTTCTTGGATTTTTAAGGCAACCCAATTCTTTGATTTTCATGAAGTACGAGAATCTCAAAGATTGCAATGGCATCTTTTTCTATGGAAAATAAGGCTTTATCGTGGTTTCAATGGTTATCCAAAGATAAGTTGCTATCATCTTAGCCCACTTTTCTTAAGGCTTTGGAAATGCATTTTGGTCCCTCTTTGTTGAAGATTTTCAAGGTAAACTTTCAAAGTTAATGCAGACAGGTAATGTTCTTGAATATCTTTCCAATCATGTTTTGAGTCTTTCTGAAAGTTTTCTTAAAAGTTGTTTCATTTCGGGTCTTAAACCCATGATTCAAGATGAAGTTTTGGCTTCTTCATCGTCATCTTCATTAGAAGCCATGAGTCTAGCTAAACTACATAAATCCAAATTAAAAATTCTTTGATATAACTTGTCATTTCTAATCAATCTAAACATTTTTCATCTTCTTTTTCCCCAAACCACAATATTCTTTGAAACTTCTATTCAAACACAATCATCTAAATCTTCTTATCCCCATCTAGTTCTGTTTCTAGTTCATAATATGGACTACCAAAAATCATTACCTACCAAGAGAAGTCTCAAAACAAAATTGGCTTTAAGAGGGAAAAAGGATTTGTTATAATTGCAATGAGAAGTTTTATAAAAGGATGTATGTAAAGCAAAAATTTTTGTTAATGATATCTCTAGTGGAAAAGCAAAAGAGGAAGAATTGGAAAGATTTGTCAATATAAAAAAAAAAGAAAATAATTTGACAAGTTCAGTTAATGTGGTGTCGAGTATGATTTTTAAAAATTTTTATTTTTGTTTCCTAATCCAATCATATTAGATCCAATATCAATCTAAAAATAAATCCTCGACTTGAACTAGAAAGTTTTTATTTATTTGGAGTCCCACCAACTAAAGTTGGGAAAAATTATGGAATTAGAACAAATGAGCAGATTTAATTTTAATTTAGACAACTAGTTAACGAAAATCTCCTCTTTTTATTTTTTATAAATGAAAAAGAAGAAAGGAAAACCAGAGATTCTCGACCAGGGGCTATCTATTAAAACTAAAATTACCACCTTATCCTTCTGAAATTTAGGTCATGTTTTGATATCCTGAAAAATTACACTAATAACGATTTGGAAAAAGATTTTTTTATTCTTTTTAGAGTTGCCCCATAAAGGTGCCTACATACCCACTATTCAATATCAAAACAAGCCATAATTCGCTTTTTTTGAAAAGCTTTAGTGGATTAGTTTAATTTTAATTATTTAAAAGTGTTAGGTTTTCGTTTATTACCTTTTCAAGATTTAAAAAAAATTAAGCCTAAGCTTTCTTATTTTATTTCTAAAAAATTTGATTTAAGAAAAACCAATTATGAATTTATTTTGAAAAAATATTTTTTCTAGTGATAAAAACAATTCACATTCATATTATTCTAACTAATCTAATTTAATAATTTAATTTAAATTTTTTATTTTATTTTATTATTATTTTATTTTTATTTTTTTTTATTTTATTAGACTTATTTATTTTATTTATCAATATTCTAAAACCTAATTAAAATCAAAAAAAAATTTCTTCTTCTTTTTTTTTATTTTTTAATTATTAAAAAGAAATTTCTTTATTTCTAAAATAATATAACCTAATTTAATAGATAAAAAATAAATAAATAAATTAAATAAATAAGAAAATAACCAACCTAGGTGGGGTCAAGGTTTGGGTCGGTCGTTGTGGGTTGGGTCGGATTCGCAAGTCGGATCTTGGGCGTGACCATGTGTGGTAGCTAGGATCGTCACGGTAGTTGTCTCCGATGGCCATGGAAGCGCGGAAAAGCATCAGCCTAGGCTTTGCTGGAACGGGAAACTCAATGGTGGTGGTGTTTCTCTTCAAAAAACCACCTTAAGGCAGTAGTTCGTGGCACAGCGAGGGGCTTGAGAGAGAGAAAAGAGAGGCTTCGACGGTTTTTCCCTTTTTTTTTCATGTGTTGCACTTCCCTCTTCTTACTTCTGATTCCTCTTTTTTTTTTCTTTCCGGCCTCCCCTCCAACCTCTATTTATAGATGTTAAAGGTCGGTGGTGGATGAACATGGATCTTAACCGTGATGGGCGATTCATTTTTATCTTCAAAGTAAAGTTCATTCCGTTATATTAGAGTTGTTTTTGGGTTTTATTTGGTTTGTTTTTGTGATAAATCAAAAAGATTCAAAAATCGATTTGGTTTTGCCCGAATTTACTTTGGTTTTCTCACCTGTTTTTTTTCGCCGAATCGAAGGGAGGAAGAAGATGATCACATGGCTGGCATGTGATTTTTCGCCCAATGGCTTACTCCCATGTAGCAGTAGAAAGAAAAAAAAAAAGAAAACGACACAAATTGCCCCCACGTGAGATTCGAATCATGATGCACCCTTCCTCGTACACTCTAGGCCATGCATGGCCAGCTGAGTTGGCTCAAATCTCAGTTTTTATATTGCACATAAATTGTATTTAAGCATGGCAATTTTTTTATTTTTGTATTTTTTTTTAAATTATAAAAATTTGTAAAAATTATTGAACTCTTTTATTATTATTTTTACCATTATTTTTCTAAAATTGGTATATTTTTCCAATTTATTTTATTTTTTATATTTTTGTAATTAGAAAAAAAATTAAAAAAAGGAAAAAATTGTAAATTGACCATTATTAATGATTAAGAGGAAAAATGGGATTTTTTACAGTTGCCTCTCTTTGTAGTAAAGTTGAAAAACTTAACTATAAAGACCAGAAAAAAGCCATTTTTAGCCGACAGACTGAGTGGATAACAACTAATTGGCTGGTTATTGTAACTTGGTTCTAATGGGAAAAATGCTCATGAGCTAATAATTCTAGGAATGCTTTGTGATGATTAATGCTACTTGGGGAATGATCTTAAACAATCTAACAACCTGGAGTAAGATACCATATAGAAAAGTGCTCTATGAGCTAAACTCCGACAATAGAAAACATCTCAGAATTGTCTAGGAGTGTGTTTTGTGAGTGAATAACTGGTAATAGGAAGCGTCCTATTGGACTAGCGACATAAAGAAAAGATTGTTAAGGAAGCATTCTTATGAGTTACCCACTGCCAACAGAAGCGTCGGTTTGACCAACAACTATTAGAGAAGAAATGTTCTCGAGGAGTGCTCTCATAAACGGACTCATCAATATCAAGAAGTGTCTTAAGCGTCTCCTTGGACTTGCAATAAAAAGAATAGGTATCTCAGAATGTACCCCTATGGGCTAACCCAAAAGAGGAATGTCTAAGAAAGTGCCCCATTGTGGGCTGACTTTAAAAAAGAATAACCAAGAAAAGCCCCATTGTGGGCTAACTTTAAGAACGTTAAACAAGAAAGTGCCCCATTGTCGACTGACTTTAAGAAAGGATATTTAGGAAAGTGTCCTACTGTGAGCTGACTTACTTAATACTTCTGAAAAACTTCTAGTGAACTAGTCAAATGATTGATGAGAGTTTGGTTTTAGACTGCTTATCTTAAAATATGTGATTCATGATGAATGATGGTTTTTTTAATTAAATGCTTACCGGTTTATCATAAATAAACACCAATCAACGGAACCTTGTGCTAGTTTGCTCTTTTTTGCTATTCTTACTTCAAAGCAGGGTTGAAGGCCTTGATGTACTTTCTTTCTTGTGAGCATGGCTGTTGTGATTGTGGTGTTATCCTATTAATACACCAAGTTTAATGCTCAAAAATAGGTGGGATTATATAACAAAATCTATTGGGATTTATTATCATTTTAATGTTCATTATTCATTATTCATGGTGAGGCCAATGGGTAATGTGTGTATATGGACGTTTATTTTAATGAGAATTGGTTGAAATGATTGATCATTCAGAGACATTAACTTTGTTTTGTAAAAAAAATGAAAACTAAATCAAGAAATATGTATAAATATTAGCATTCATGAAACTTAGCAAAATTTCAATTTTCTTGCCTAAAGATAATACATCTTAACAGATCTATATTAATGGGGTCTCTCAATTCTGGGACCATCCATTTGGTTAATATTAAAGCTCCTCCTAACAACACCCTTTTTACGACATATGGACCCATTGTTTGGGGTAAACTTCTTCTTGAATTTAAGCATTTGGGAGAACTTTCTTTAGCACCAGATCTCCTTCTTTGAAACATAGAGGTATCGTTTTCTTATTGAATGCTCGGGGCCATTCTTTGTTAGTAGAACTAGCCGTGACATAATGCAATGAGTCTTTTTTTGTCGATCAAATTCAACGATCAAGCTTATTCTTTACCCAGTTGACTCATCTAACTACGCTTCTGACAAGATCCTGAAGGATGGTATTTCGACTTAATTTGTAAAACTGCCTCAGTACCATATACCAGAGAATATAGGGTAACTCCCGTAGATATTCGAATTGAGGTTATGTAAGCTGAAGGCGAATGGTAGCATCTCGTGCCAATCTTTGTATTGATTATCATTTTCTCAATAATTCTTTTGATGTTTTTGTTGGTTGTTCCACTGCCCCATTCATCTGAGGTCGGTAAGGAGTTGAATTTTTGTGGTTTATATGGAATTGTTGACAAAATTTGTCATCAACTGTTGTTGAGGGTTGGTGCCATTGTCGGTGATAATTAATTCAGGAAACTCCATATCAAAGTATTATGTCTCTCTTCAGAAATCGGACTTTATTACCCCTTTTGTGACGCTGGCATATGATGAATGATGAAGCTTCTACCCACTTGGTGAAGTAAATCAATGGCTACCAATATGAATCTATAACATTGAACATTTTTGAAGTGATTGGCCCAATGATGTCAATTCCCACATGGAGAAAGGCCATAGTGTAGAAACGAATGAAGCTCTTTAGGCGGGGCATTTATTTGGTTTGCATAAACTTGACACAATTTGACAATGCTTGACATATTTGATGCAGTCTAATTCCATGGTTTAGCCAATAGTACCCCATTCTCATATTTTTCAGGCCAACATGTAGTCATTCATGTGAGGTCACTACTCCTTCATGCCTTCTTTCATCAATTCACATGCCTCTTTTTTATCTACACATCTTAGCAAAGTGGTATCAAGTGATCTTTATAAAGTACAGGCCCATTTAGTAAGAAATGACTTGCTAACTTTGAGTGTTCTTCGGTTTTTTTGCTAGCCATTTTGGGTATTTGCTTTCTTGGAGGAAAGTTTTGATATCATAATATCAGGGCTTGTCTCTTGTGCTTTTTCGATTACAAAACAGTAGGCGGGCCTATTTTCAATTTCTATTTTCAGTGGTTGGATTTTCAGCTCCCCCTATTATCTGAATCATAGATGCTAATGTGGCGAGGGGCATCTGCAAACTGATTTTGAGTCTTAGGATATATTGTGAAGGTAACTGCTCCAAATTCATTGATCACTCTGTTAAATGTTGATGGTATGGAAACCAATTTAGGGTTTTTAGTTTTATGTTCTCCTCGCGTTTGTTATATGATGAGTGAAGAATCTTCGTATACTTCTATTCCGAATTTGCATGTGGCAAGCCATTTTGAGGCTAAGGATGCTGCCTCATATTCCGCGATATTATTAGTATATGGAAATGTGAGTCTCGGTGTTGAAGGGAATTGTGTTTCTTCTAGTAATATTAGCACTGCCAATCCATAACCCAATACATTGGCAGCTCTGTCAAAGAACATCTTACATTTAGGGCTTTATTCTGTCCCGTAGTCTTCTGTTGGTTCGCCCTTCTATTAATATATTTTCATCAAGGAATTGAGCTTGTGATTCTCAGGGATCTCCCTCAATTGGGTGTTCTTCCAACTGATCAGCTAAGATTGCCCTTTTATCGAATTTGATTTATATAGGGTGATATCAATTTCGATAAGAACATTTGCCATTTAGAGATTTTTACCTAACAAAACGGGCTTCTCTACTAAGTATTTCAAAAGGTCAGTCTTGTCAGTAATCAATAGGATTGTAAAGGGTTTATTGCCTCAATGGTGCATAGCCCAAATCAAAGCACAACAAGTCCTTTCTATTTCAAAGTACCTCTATTCTCCATCTGTGAACTTCTTGCTTAGATAGTATATGGGAATGTTCCTTTCCTTTTTCATCTTTCTATCCCAGCACACACCCCATAGATTCAAGGAGTATCGTGAGGTATAAGAATAAAGGTTTTCCTTGTTTTGGAATGATTAAAAATGGAGGATTTGTGGATAGTCTTTGATCGTTCTGAATTCTTTTTTTCTCATTCATCATCTCATTCTACCATGGCATTCTTTTTAATAGACGGAAAGTGGGTGACATTTTTCTGTGAGCTGTGAGATGAAACGTGCTATGTAATTCAACCTTCACAACAAACCTCTACCTCTTTGTAATACATGGAGAAGGTAGTTCCAATATGGCTTTACTTTTTGAGGGTCGATTTTATACCTTCTCAGCTTATGACAAACCCTAACAACTTACCTGTTGTGACCCAAAAGTACACTTTTTAGGATTTAACTTGAGCAAACCTTCTCAATCGCTTGAACAATTTCTCGGGTAAACCAAAATGGCTTTCTTCTCCCTTAGATTGGCTATAAAGTCGTCAATGTATACTTTCACTTCTTGATGCATCATGTCATGAAATATCACGACCAGGCTCTCTAATACATTGCCTCGGCGTTTTTCAACCCAAGGGCATATCTTTGTAACAGAAAGTTCCCATGTTGTGATAAAAGGTTGTCTTAGTTTTATCTTCTTCAGCTATTTTATTGAATTTTATATCCCGAAAAAAAACCATTCCCGCGATATTTTCTACCAGGAGTCGATGTGGAGTTAAAGGGAAATTGTTTTTTAGGCATAACTTGATTTAAGTCTCGGAAGTCTAAGCACACTCGC
>JBBMOL010002020.1:0-29621 GCA_037954665.1 Laguncularia racemosa
TGATTCTGCAAGAGGTATGAAAAAGTTCTCCCTCTAATATCACTGGTATCAGGAGATGTGGACAAAATGCTGCGTAAACATTAAGGGATAAATTTCCCCCTCCTTATACTCCTTAGGCGCATTTGCATTCTGATCATTGTAATATTCCTACAGTGCTGTTAGTAGATCTGTAGGCTCAATCTGTCAATGGTCTCCTCAGTATCCTCTCCAATGTCTTCCATAACAGTCATCACCCTCTTATTTGGACACTGTGCAACCATATGCCCAAATCCCATGCATTTAAAACATTTTATCTGGCGCGCTTTCCCACTAGTAGATCCGGGAACAGTTTGCCTCGTTTCTGGTGCCATGACCTCTTTACCCTTCCCAATGGGTAAGTTTTCTCTTACAATGGTTGAGGTAGTAGTGTCCACTTGCCTTGACTCCCTCACCTACCTCCTTTGTTCCCCCTAATCGACTGTCAGCTAAGATAGGTCTATTAACAGTGTTGGGCCTATTGCTTGGAGCCTTAAAGAAGTTGGACCTCCTCTGTCTCTCTACTTTTAAGGCCAATTGAATAGCCTCATCAAGTGTAGTATAGCGTTATAGCTCAACAATACACGCTATCTCTATTTTAGACCTGAGACAAATCGTGCTATAGTTTGTTCTGGAGGCTCAACAGACCCACAACTAATCATAAGGGTCTCAAATTCCTGCACATAATCATCCACTGTTTTGCCCCCCTGCCTCAAGGTTTATAGTCGCATAAACAACTCCTGTTTGTAGTGCTCAGGAATGAACCTTTTCCTTAGAAACCTCTTCATGTCCCTCCAGGTCTGAAACTCAGCCTCTCCATCCCGACGCCTGTTGATGATTAGATTTTTCCACCAAAGAGTAGCATACCCTAGAAATTCAACAGCACCCAATCTGACCCTAGTACTTTCGTCGATCTCATAACATTCGAAGAGACCTTCGACCTTATCCTCCTAGTCTAAGTATTCATTTGCTGATCCCTTACCATCATAGGATGGCATCTGTAGTTTCACATACTCCAAACCCCGAGGTGGCCTGAAATCCCTATTCTGATTTAGGTTTACCCCAAAATTGTCATCCCTTTCTTCCCTGTTTAGAAGATGCTCCTCACTCATCCTTCTATTTAAATTCCCATCTCCCACTACTCTGTTTCTATGAGGGTTTTGTGGAGCTACTCGAGGTGGTGCTGGTTGGTTTACCACTGGTGGTTGTGGTAAAGTCATCCTATTCAACTCTAGTTGCTAGTGTAGCAACTATAGTAGTAAGCTCCTGAAGTTGTTCCTCCAAAGTTCTCCTGCTTGCCACATTATGACCATAACCTCCACCAACCTGGCTATTGGTTTCCTCACCCAATCCCCCATTCACACTGTCATTAGACATATTTGTTGATTCTCATATGTTGTTCCTCAAAACAATTTGATTCAAGGGTACACACTTCTACTACTATACTTCCCTAAACTCCACACAATAGCCAACTACAAAAGACCAAACAAACAAACCCACTTAATGTTACAATTTTATAATTGCAACTCACATGTAATACTCTTCTCCACAACAAGCCACAACTACACAGTGCAACAAATTTAATTTCCACAAGTCACTCCACGGCAACACACAAGCAATAACAACAATAATGATGTGTTACTTCCATGGCAACAACAAGATGAATATTAAGTACAAGTAGACTTCAACTTCCACGACAAATAATGAAAACAAAAGACTAATAAGTGACTTTCCCAAAATGACTTCCTAATCCCACAATAGGCAGCAACTTTCAATTTGAAATTCAAACAACTTCACTTATTGCAAGCCTTCCTCAATTGGTAACAATGAATTGAAATTCAAATAGCAATCATTAACTCCACAACTTAATTGCCATATCTTTTGAATTCAAATAATTCCTTACTAATCAAAACTTAATGTAATCTGCAAATTGTACTCCACCAATTCAGAATTACACAATGGAAATAAAAAACAACAAACTAGACAACCTCCTCACGCCACAAGCTATTCATGGTAAGAATTGGTAAGTTTTGCAAGTTCAAAAAATTGCTAAAGTAAACTACACTTTATACTTCTGCTCTTCCACGCAAATTAGTGACCACAAAATGTTGTAACAACCTTCCTAAACCAACTCCAACAATCAGCAAATCAAATTCCAATCTAAGGTAATTTCGCAATCTCAAAATAACAACAACACAATTTGCGGTTTTCACTTGATCAACCCTAATTGATGATCAATTCCATGAAATCAAATACAACCAATCCCTTCTCTCAAACAAGATCTCTGATACCAAAAAGATGATGTGCTTAACACACTTGAAAGCACAATCAAAAGACTTAAGAAAAACTATCTCAAGTCAAGGCAAAATCGGATCCACAAAGGGCTAATTTTCACATGAACCCTAAAGAAGATATGATGAAATCCAAATATCCAAAGATGTAATTATAATACCACAATCATAATATCTTCTAACAACACCCTAATTTCATATAATCCATGAAAATAATCCACAAAATGACAAAGAAAAACCTTAATTATAAGAATCCCTTTCCAATTAAAAAAGAACACGTTTTCAAGTGTAGTCTTCAATGATGATTCGAATCAATTTGATAAATAATTCAAATAAGCACAAGAATTCATGAATAACAATAAGTATTTCTGACCAAGAACTATCTCAATTCAACCCCTATATATGACACACTAGAGAAGAAAAGAAATCATAACAAAATGAAATTGATATAACTCATAATTTCAAGATGTTGCACTCGCCAAAAATTTCAACTCTTGGGATTGAAATTGAAAAGAGTTTGGAACCAAGGTATGAACCCTAATTCTCATGTGAAAGGTAGTGTATAATCTGCAAAATGATAAGCCCTCAAACCCTCTCTTAAGCAAGTATTTATACTTGCTACTCCTAGGGTTAAAAAGTGCTCAAAATTACAAGTTTGCCACTTTTAAGGTGGCTAACCCTAAATAAAAGTTACAAAGAAATAAAAGTGTCCCAAAACTAAAATACAACCAAAATATTTCAATAAACATTTACAAGATACAAAATAACATAAGTCTTCATGATCCAATGCCTCAGAATAGAGAACAATCGCAGCGGGTCTTTGATTGTTATCCTGAAAAATGTTCTGTGTCCAACTAAAGTTGTAGGACATTTTGGCATCCCATGGAGAAATATAATTGTACTTGTAAGATTATTCTCAAATTTTATTAGAAATAAAGAAATAAGGTAAAATATGAGAATTTGGTTAATCATCCAAATTGGGTTCTGATGAGGTTGACAGTGTCAGAAATTTTCCCATCATAGAGCTGTAGCGATATGACACCATTGATGAAGCCATTCAGTTAGCTTTGAAAGTGAAGAGACAGTGGCGATCTAATCCTTATAAAGCAGTGAATAACAGGTATAGATCTTCTGCAAAACTATATGGGTCCGAAGGTAAACAGGCTGATACAGGGAGATATGGCAGAAATATGGAAAACAATGCAGTAGTGTTAAGCAATAGAGGGGAGAAAGAATTGGCTGGGAAAGGAAAAATAGTTGTTGGGTATGAGAACAAACAGGTAGTAGCTAGGTCATTAAGAGGAAGGAATCGCTAGGTTAAATGTTTGGCTTTTGGACATATGGTTGCTCAATGTCCAAATAGAAGAGTTATGACTACTATGGAGGTTGAGAGTGAGGAAGAAGAAGACATACACGAGGCCACATTTTTGTCAACTGTATTGGATAAATATTATGGTGATGCAAATGCTAAAGTACATGAGGATAAGGGGAACGATCAATATTTTCCATCAATGTATTGCATAGGGCGATGACTACCTTTCGTACTAATGAGGATGAGTAGAGGGAAAATTTATTTCACATCTCTTGCAGAGTCCAAGGTAATCTTTGTGCTCTTATTATTGATAAAGATAGTTGTACTAACATAGTGGCTGCTTCATTAGTGACTAAATTAAAATTAGTCACTACCCTACATCCTAAGACCTATAAACTACACTGGGTAAGTGAACAAGGTAGTTTATATGTCACTCAGAGGGCTAAGGTTCCATTTAGCATAGGAGAGAATTACCATGACGAGATTATTTATGATATTACTCCTATGTGTGCATTATATATATTGTTTGGCAGGCTTTAGTTGTATGATAGGAGAGTATTACATGATGGTTTTAGGAACACCTATGTGTTCTAAAAGGAGGGTAAGCAGATAATGTTGAACCTATGTCACCTACTAAAGTACAAGAGGCATAGAGGCAAATTAATAAGCCTAGGAAAAAGAAGACATTTTTAGTGGGACAGTCTGAACTGGAGGAGGCCATAAAGGATGAGAGGCTAATGTATATGTTGCAGATGAGATATGTACTAAAGATGGATGAACGTGGGCAGTTACCCCCTATGGTAAACTAGGTATTAGATGAGTATAAAGATCAATTTTTAGATGAATTACCTGAAAGATTGCCACCTATGAGAGGCATTGAACATGCCATGGATTTTTAGCCTGAGTTAGTTTTGCCAATTCAACCTACATATCACATGAATCCTAAAGAGGCTAAAGAATTGAAGCATCAGGTAGATAAACTAGTAGAACAGGGTTCTATCAGGGAGAGTGTGAATCCTTATACTATTCCTACACTTCTTGTTCCCAAGAAGGATGGCACATGAAGGATGTGCAATGATAGTAGAGCCATTAACAAAATTACCATCAAATACAGATATCCCATTCCTAGTCTTGATGATATGTTCAATGAGCTACATGGTGCACAAGTATTCTCCATGGTGGATCTTAAAAAGTAGATATCACTAAATTTAAATAAGGGAAGGGAATGAGTGGAAGACTGCTTTTAAAACACACTATGGTTTATATGAATGGATTGTCATGCCATTTGGGTTGACCAATGGTCTAGTACTTTTATGAGACTGATGAATCATGTAATGAAAGAATTTTTAGGTAAATTTGTTGTTGTTTATTTCGATGACATTTTGATCTACATAAAAAACTTGGAAATCAGGTTATGCATTTATAGGCAATTTTCTTAGTACTAAAGGAACAATAGTTGTATGCAAACCTCAAGAAGTATTCTTTCTATCAAACTGAGGTAACATTTCTTGGATTTATTGTGACTAGTTCTAGTGTCAAGGTAGATGAAGAAAAAGTTAGGGCTGTTAGGGATTGACCCATACCACAATCAATTGTTAAGGTAAGAAGTTTTCATTGGTTGGCTTCATTCTATAGATGTTTTGTCAAAAAATTTAGTAGCATTGTCAGTTCATTAACTGAATTGACCAAAAAGAATGTTCCTTCTATTTGGGGAGAACGAGCCCAAAAGAGTTTTGAGGAGCTGAAAGCAAAACTAACTAGTGTTCCAGTGTTAGCTTTACCTGATTTTGACAAAATTTTTGAATTGGAGTATGATGCATCGGGGGTAAAGATTGGTGTTGTGTTAATGTATTGATGTAGGAAAAGAAGCCCACTACTTATTTCAATGAAACATTGAGTGGTGCACCTCTAAACTACTCAATATATGATAATGAGTTCTATTCCTTAGTGATGGCATTAATGATGTGGCAACATTATCTTCTTCTTAAGGAGTTTACTATTTATATAGATCATGAGTCACTGAAACACTTTAAAGGCTAACAACGTTTGTCAAAATGCCAATCCAAAAGGGTGAAATTCTTAGAGAGTTTTTCCTATGTGATTAAGTACAAGAAGTGAATCACAAACATTGTTGCTAATGCCTTGTCACGCAGGTATGTACTTATCACTTCTCTATAATCAAAGCTGCTTGAGTGTGAATTAATGAAGGAACAGTATGCTCATGATGAATCCCTAAAGTTGATTGTTGAGAGACGCTGTAGAGGAATTGTAGTAGATGGGTATTATATGACAGATGGCTTTCTATACAAAGCAAGAAAATTATGTATACCCTATGGTTCTGTTAGAGAATTGTTGGTCAAGGAAGCTCATGCTAGAGGGTTATCTGATCATTTTGGTGAAAAGAGAACTTTGGAGTTATTGAAAGAGCATTTTTGCTGGAGGGGCATGATAAAGGATGTCCACAAAGTATTGGAGAGATGTGGTGTTTGTAAGAGTGTAAAGGGGAAAAGGGAGTTCAAGGTGAATACATGCCTTTACCTCTACCTATACAACCTTAGATTGACATTAGCATGGATTTTATTTTAGGTCTACCTAGGACATAGAGAGGTAAAGACTTCATCATGTTTGTCATTGACCGCTTCAGCAAAATGTCACATTTTGTACCTTGTCACAAAACAGTTGACCTTTTTTGTGCAAGAAATTGTAAAACTACATGGTGTTCCCTATAGTATAGTGTCTAACAGAGACTAAGTTTCTTAGCTTTTTCTAGGTGACACTTTGGAAAAGACTTGGTACTAAACTCATGCATAGTACATCATGTCATCTCGAAATGGACGGCCAGACGGAGGTTGTCAATCATACTCTTGGTGGCTTACTAAGAGCAACAATTGGTAAGAATCTTACTAATTGAGACTTTTTCCTTCCTATAGTTAAGTTTGCTTACAATAGATCAACTCATAGTTCAATTGATAAGTCTCCCTTTGAAGTCATGCATGGCCATAATCCTACCCTTCCATTGGATTTAATAGCTAATTCAACAATAAAGGAAGAAAGCTTGAGTGGAGTAGAACGTGCAATGGAGATTTAGAAGCTTCATCACAAGGCTTCTAAGCGTCTTAAGAAAACTCGAGAACAGCAGAAACTTTAGGGCAACAAAAATAGGAAAACCAAAATTTATAATCCAAGTGATCTAGTTTGGATTAATCTTAACAAAAATAGGTTTCTTCACAAGAAGTCACAAAAGCTTTCACCTAGAGTAGATGGACCTTTAAAAGTTTTAAAGTGCATCAACAACAATACATATAAGATAGAGTTACCAGAAGAATATGGTGTCTTTGCTACATTCGGTGTTGCAAATCTGTCACTTATACACTAGACGATACCTATGAAACCCATTAGATTTGAGGGTAAATCTTCCACAGGTCCGATGAGAAGATAAGAATCAAGCCAATGCAATAACAGGACCCATAACAAGAGCAAGAGTTAGAGGACTACAGAACTTAACATTGAGAATCCTCTTTGAGCAAATGGAACTCGAAGACATTCACATAATGTCTTCATTTTTTTTTATATGATTGTTTTATATTTAATTAGGTACACTTATTGATATTACAGGAAAACGATCAAACACATTTAGCACTTGGTTTGGAGATGAGTCACAATCCATGATGAACCAAAATGGACAAAGAGGAGCTAGCCTTGTGTTATATACTTTGAATTGAGATGGGCATAGAAAACCGGCCATGTATTATGTAATTTTCATTATGTTGTTTTTCCATATTTAAGGCTTAGTATAAATACTTGTAAAAGAGAACAACAAAGGAACGTTTTAGACTATATTTGTAGCTTACTTAGGTGGAAAAGGGGGTTTCCTCTCTTTCATAATACACTCTTATCAATTCTTCTAGGGTTATGGCGAGTAGAGACTTAGATTATTGTGTGCAAAATCAACAATTGCAAGTTATTTCCTCATTCTACTGGTGAGTAATATCTGGTAAGAATTTAGAATTTCATTTGTTCTTTATCATCAAAACATTAAGGTTCCACGTGAAAGGGGATCCTTGCTAATTGGGAATTTTGTTCAATTACTTCTTAATTAGTATTTGTTGATTACAATTGGAGTGGCATGCCATGGATCACCTCTAAGGTAACATATTTTAAAATTCATGTCTTTAGTTAACAGTGTGAAGAATATTGATGCTAAGATTGAGACTAGAAACCAAGGGATGATCCTATTATGTACCTTACCATCTTCATTGCACAAGTTCAAGGAGACTATGACCAATGGTAAGGACAACTCATCAAGAAGAGGTTAAAGGAAACTTGTGAGAGGTAAGGTTGTAAATGGTTTAGTTGCTAAAAATTGATAGTCCAATAGTAGTGATAATTTTAGAGGGAGAATTGAGGGTTCTCGGTATTATTTGTTATCATTGCAAATAGAAGGATTTATGTCCTAAGTAGTAAAACTAGGGTGAGATGCAAGATGATTGAGGTAAAGCTGTTGCGGATGTCACAATTGCTAAGTTAAAGGATGCTAAGATGTTAGGAGCTTTTAAGAGTTAAAGGAAATCTACAAAGACTAAAGACTACTAATGTAGGTGGAGTCTAAGTTAGATTACTCAATGGGTAGATGTGCATGGTATTAGATTAGAGGCATATGCCAAAGTTTTATAATTTTGCTTTACTTTGATTGATGAATCATGCTAGTTGTTGTAGTATGGTAAAATTTGATCGCACAGAGATGTCTTATGAAGTAAAAACTTATTAACAAATCATAAAGATGATTCCTTCTAATTTTGTTAAGAATGTTATTCTCAAGCTAGAGGATCCTTCCATTTATGTTGTAGTTTATGATAAGAAAAGGTGTTTTAGTTATGTATAAAAAAATTCCATTTTACTTCACCTTAGTGTTACATTAACTCCTTAGGTGAAGATTGTCTAGAGGAAGATGGAGCCTATGACCTACAAGAAGTATTTAGTGACCCAAAGTGTGTTTCTTCAAATGAGTATAGAGGTGCTATAGGTGTCAACAGTCATAGTTGTCAAAGTAGATGGATGGTTTCATATTGGCATAAGCTAATGGAGGTTGTAGATAAGTGTTGTACACTAGATGCTTCAAAGGATGGCAGTTAATAATACTAAATCAAAGTAGTTACTCTACTAGTGTTGCATGAGCTTATTAGCTGGTGCTATGTTGAGGAACTTTATGTCAAAATGGAGATTGTTTGAGTTCATATCTTGAATTTACATGAGACACTGTTATTGGAATAGCATTCATGAGAGAAATTGGCAAAGAGCTAAAGTAAGATTGTTAGTTCTTTATCATTTTTCTATTTTGTGTTCTTTATGTCAAGTTATTTCCTATCATATGTATTAAGGTTTTAACTTCTTGTAACTCTATATATTTGCACTTATGCATATTAGGTTGAGTAAATGAGTAAGTATAAAACCCTAAGGACCTATTAGAGAAATTGTGTACTTTGAGATTGTGTGAGAATCATTATAGTATTATTATTAGACTATAGTGGATTTGTTCAATCTTGCACATGGTCTTTTACTACCATTCTTTTGGAGTTTTCTAGGTAAATTTTGTGTCTTTTCTTATCTCTTTATTTGTTATTTCTCATAGAATTGTGTAGTATGTAGTCTATAACCAAAATTGAAATTTGGATTTAATATAAATGGTATATCATGCAACTATCTTTGACATATAGCAAAAATTGGTAAACTTAAGGTCACCAACTAGTGATTCATTCTACACCATTCATATCAATTTGTATGTGTGGATTTTTTTACTAATGTTGTCTCATAAAAGTCATGAGAAAATTGAAAAATATAATTCTTGCCTCATAATAAATTTCTTACTCATGATTCATGTTTAGTAGAGACTTGGTTAACAACCAATTAAGTGGGGAGATTCTTGAAGTCATAGTCAAATTGTTAAACTTGAGAGTGCTATAAGTAATTTCTATTTAAGGTGAAGTTCTTGAAATTAAGTACACACAGAAAATGAATGTGCAAATATGAATCATGGAACTATTGTTTAAATGAAAACCTTGAATTTGGTGTTGATCAGGATATTGAGCTCAAATGGATTAATGGGAAGTATCACAGCAGCACTATCCAACCTTTCAGTATTAGAGTATTTGTAAGTGTCTTAATGGTGGATTGACTATCTTAATTGTGAGCATTGCAAACATTCATATTATACTAGGTAGCAAAGGGGACAGTTTGAGCTTATATATTAAGTTAAGCTAATCTTGAAGTGTTAATAAGAATGATCTGGGCTAAACGCAAGGTTAAGGGTATAGGCTAGTGGAGTTTAATTGATTCATCATGTTGGGTCACTCTTAGGCCTGTTGAATATCGACGTTCATTTATTATATTTATGCTATTGGAGCTTTAAAATTTCAAATGATTAGATTTTGGTTTTTGTGCCATGTTTATATCATACTAAAATATTATCTTTCATATTTTATATGATTCTTTTATTTTTATTTTTGGTTTTACCTGGGCTTTGTATTGGTTCCATGTCCAATGTCCCTTTAATCATATTTTGACTTAAATTTGGGATTTTAATGATTACCATTAAGTATTAATGATATGATGATTATTAATTTTAATATTTTATTGTATCAAATTTTTTGGACTTCTTTATCCACCAGGTTTCCCTAAGCCTCCATTTACTTACCCATTAAGTTCCCTTTCATTCCAAATATTTCAAGCATGTCTCTTTTGAAACTTAAGTTTATGCTTTCAAGCCATCTCCAAGCTTAAGCCATCTCTTAAAACTTCCTTAAAAGTTCAAATCCTACTTCCTCGGAGTTATGTTTAAATTTTCAAGTTGACTTTTTTGAGCTATAGGTTATTTCCATCAAAGTTTTCCAAATCTAACATTGATTTGATGTCAAGGAATGGGGGATTTTTCTCTAATCTTTGTTTTGTATTTAGAGTTTTGTGTATCACATGATTTGTACTAATAGCACACCCTCTTGCAACAGCCAAACATACTAAGCTCCCATAATATGAATAATTGGTTTTGTGCTACAACATATATATGCAGGGAGATATACTTTTGCAAGATGAATAATTTATGCGCTTGCACACATTATAAATATATCATGCAAATAATCTTGGCAGAAGGTAGCACGAACAACACTTAATCATATATTCCATACCATCTACATACATATCTTCATCAGCAAAGATGTCTCTCAAAAATTATGAAAAAGGAATATATAATTCTCACCTCTTAAAGAATTTCTAACATGACACATGTTTTGTAGAGACATATCCTATAACCAATTGACTGAAGTGATTTTGGAAGCCCAAGTAAACTTGTTAAACTTGAGAGTTCTATAAGTAATTTCTACTAACACCAAGCCATCAATCTCATGAAAACTTCCTCCACTAATGGAAAATGTTTTCTTTCTAAAAAATGATATGTTTTCATATGTTTGATTGTATTAACATGTATATCATATAACAGTAAATATCACATTTGGTCATATTTGCTACCACAACTTTGCTTATTTTACAATTAACGACCTAAAGTTTCAAATTATCAATTTTTCTTATTTGTGTAATTAACAACTTAAATATTGCCCTTTCTCACAATCAAGTACATCAACTTTACCCATATTAATAACTAATTATTTAGATGTTATAAATGATTTCAAAAAATTTATAGATAATAACTTGACACTTTTAAACTTTTGGTAATTAATTGTAAAAATAAATAAAGTTTCAATATCAAATATGATATTAACCTCTTTATATAAATTGTTGTCTTTCCTATATAAAATATCATTAGCACATCTTCTAATTTTTGTACTACGTTTTTTTTTTTAGATTTTCTTTCTTTTTTTTGTTGGCCCCAGTTAGATTAATCAAGAGGGGGGTGAATTGATTAATTACTTAACATTTCAATTTTTGCAAATCATTCAAAAACTCTTGACTAATAAAATGACGTGAATAACAAAAATGAAAAACAATAAAGTGCAGTAAATAAAATGAGTAGAGAAGAATAGAATGCTCAGAGATTTATAGAGGCTCTGCCTCGAGCATCAGTTCTCTCTTCCAGCTCCACGCCGGGGTCCCAATTGTCTATACCGGTTATGTAGCGACCCACCTACTGGGTCTGATTCTTGAACCTGTTCCAAAATCCTTGTAACTATCCTTGGTACCTATAGGTGGGTTGCTATGCCGTCTCTGAATTAGAGATAAGGCAAATTCTGCTAATATTGAACCTGTAACTCCAACCTGTATGAAATTTTATAAACGTTCTGTAAAATGGCGCTAACAGCGCTATCATTTCATATCCACATCATATCTAAACATATGTACTTAAAATCTCCTGTCACATCATACATCACATATATATATATATCATGGGGATCTGCATTCCCGATAAGTAGGCATAGCCTATGATTAATCCTGTAGCCTTAAGTGGCTCAAAAGATTACAAATCCAACCTTATACACACAAATATTTACATTACAATCTGAAGATTAACACCTATAGATTTTATTACAAATAACAGAGGTTCTAAAATGAAACTAAGGGCTTCTTTGCCTCCATTGACGCTCTCCAAAAAACCCGAGTCTCCAATAACTTATTCTTCAGTACCTGTACCTGAGGTTAGCAAAAACACTAATCCCTCAGCTTCTTAAGAAGCAAAGTGAGTATAAAATCAAGCAACCCAATAAAGACAAACAACAAAATCACAAAATAGTAATCAACAATATTATCAAATACCTCGAAGTGATTACTTAAGCAAGCAAGTTTTCAACTCAAGTTATACTCGCAAGAAACCTAATTCAATTTATTACATTTTAACATCACCATGATCTTACTTAGTGATATTTTTCCTGTAATTCCATTTTGCTAAACTCATAACCTTTTCATTGGAGACCATTTCAATCACTCCTGTGTACTCCCATGTCACAAATATTTTTCAATTAATCCAGGCAAAGCCTGTCAACTGGTAGATGAACTACCCTCACGTACTTTTCAAAACTTAATGTTTTCTCAACCAATTAAGACATCCTTATATACTCTTTTTAGTTAGAAATATTCAGCTCGCCTTTCACCTGCCTTAAATAAAAGGGGTGACTAGATCCCATAGGTCACTGAACCGGGCCGGTCCGTCGACCGTGCCTCAAACCCATCCAGGTCGACTCAAAAGTCGTACCACAAACTTACTAGGCAGGGAACATGACTTTTCTTACATTAAGTGTTTTAGGTTAGTAGGACCTATGCCCAAATTCCCCTTTTATTTCCATTTTGAAAATTTCTGTTCCAAGACAAAATGTATGAAATCAACCAGTCATATAAAAATCTAATAAGCTAAAAAAACCCAGCAATTCATCACAATAAAGCATTCAAAAATTTAAGTTATTAATCACATAAATAGGAATAGTAAAAATAAATCCCCCACCCCAATCTCCTTTAGGAATTTTTTTAGAATGTTCCCTTCTTTTTTTTTCTCCTTCCCATATCATTTTAAAACAACAAAATCCGAAACCCAAATTTAAATTAACAAATTTGCATTGATCACAGTTTTGTGTTGTACGGGAATTTACCAAACAAAAGTGTCTAATTTCAAACCCCGTACCCCAAAAGGGGTTTTAAGGGGGGGGGACTCACCCAAAAAAATATTGGCCCAATTTCCCTCGGGGCCCGGGAATTTTTTGTCCCCCTTTTTCCAAAAGTAACCCAAAAATCGTTACCAAAAAAATTTTAACCCCATTTTAATTTCCCCAATTGAAAATTCCCGTTTCCAAAACCCTTAAAAACCCCCCCCTTTTTAAATTTTCCCTTTTTCCCCAATTTTAATTTAATACATGGGTTTATACCGTTTTATTTTTTTAATTAAAAAAATTTTTACTGTTTCCCATTTTAAAACGTTTTTTTTTAAATTTCACGATCTTGACCCCACTTCCCCTTTTTTGTTTTTAAAACCAAAACTTCTTTAAAAAAATTTTTTTAAGGGCCTTAAAAGAACTAAAAACAAAAAATTTTTAAATAAAATTCTTAAATTTTGAAAAAATTTAATTTGGCCAAAAACAAACTTAAAAAAATTTATAAAATAGAAAACAAATCCCCAAAAAGGGAAATATTTTGATTTGGGTCCCAAAAATAATAAAAGGTTTTTTTTCCCAAAAAATTTAAAAAAAACAAAATTTTACCCATTTGTTTCCAAATTTTAAATTTTTTGACCCGAAAAGGCCCTTTTTTAAAAGGGGGAATTTTTTTAATAAAAATTTTTTAAAAAAAAAAAAATTACCCCTTTAAAAATTATACAAAAATTTTGTTTTAAAAACCAAAAAAACTAATTTTTTTATAAAAATTTTATTTTTTAAAAAAAAGGGAAAATTTTTGGTTTAAGGGGGGTCTTCACCGGGCCCACCCCCAAAACCCCCCCAACCCTTTTTTGGGGAAAACCCCCCCCCCCCAAAAATTAACCCTTCTTTTTAGAAAAATTTTCCCCCAACCCCCTTTTTAAGGGAAAAACAAAAATTTTCCCTTTTTAATTTGTTTTTTTTTTTTTTTAATTTTTAAATTTTTTGCATTTCTTAAATTTTTTCTTCTTCCCCAACCCGAGATTGTTTTGGGTTTCCCCTTTAATTTTTCCCGAAAAAATTTGGGAAAAGGAGAGGGTTTTTTTTTTCTTTTTTTTTTAAAATTTTTTTGATTTGTTTTTTCTCTCTTTTTTAAATTTTTTTATATAATTTTAAAAAAATAAAAATTTCTTAAATTTTTTGACTTTGGGGTGTTTTGTTTTTTTTTTTTTTTTCCTTTTTTATTTTTTTCTTTTTTGGTACAAAAATTAAATTAATTAAAAATTTTTTTTTTTTTACTTAAAAATTAAAATTTTATTATAAAAACATAAATTTTTATTATTATTTTATTTTTTTATTTTAATTTTTTTTATTTTTCCTATAAAATTTTTAAATAAAATTTTTTTTATTTTAAATTTTTAAAAATTTTTGTTTAAATTTGGGGGCCCCATTTTCCCCCCTTTTTAAAAAAAATTTCGTCTCGAAATACTACGAGGTAAAAATCATTGTATTTTAATATCTTTAAATTAAATTTAAAAAAAATTTTAAAAAAATTTTTTGAAAACATATTTATATAAAAGGGGGGAAAAAATTTCCCCCTTTTTATTTGGGGTTTTTTTTTATGATTTTTTCCCCTGTTGGCTTTCCTGGGGGCTATTCCAAAAGGGCTTTTTAAAATTTAATTTCCCCCCTTTTTTTTTGCCTATTGGGTTTCCCCAAAAAAGGAAATTTGGGGAAAATCCCCATATTATTTTCCCTTTAATTTTTTTTTGGGAGAAAGTTTAAAAAGTCGGAAGGGAAACCCCCTTTTTTTAAAAAGAAAAAAGGGGAAAAATTTTTTGGGGTTTGGCTAAAATCAATAGGTAATCAATTCTAAGCCCCGTCCAAAACCCCCTTTTAATTGGGGACCCCAAAATAAAGGGGCTTTAAATTTCCCCTTTTTCCCCAAAACTTTTCCCCCTTTTAGGTTTACTTTTAAAAAAAAAGTTTTTAAATTAAACCAATGGTTTTTTCGTTTATACCCTCCCTTTTTTTTCTTTTTTGTTTGATTTTTTTAACACCGAATTTTTTTAGGTTTGGGCATTTTGGCCCCCCTATTGTTTTTCCCCTTTTATCCCCCTTTTAAAAAGGGGGTTTCTTTTTTTTTCCCTTAGGCCCTTTTTTTTGGGGGCCCTCTGTATAGTAATATGATAGCTGTTATTTTATGCAAAATTGTTAGTGGAAAAAGTTCCCCCAATTCCCAAAAACCCCCAAAAAAATCTCAACTACCCCCAAGTGCTGTATGGTTTTTTTGTTTGCCCATGTTGGGGATATAGCTTACTAAATTAATTTGGTTCCCCTTTCTTTTTGGGGTTTTCCCCAAAAAAAAAGAAAAACCCCCGGGAAAAATTTCAAAAAATTTAAAAAGGGGGAACCTTTTAAAAACCAAACTATTTCCCCCTTTAATATATAAAAAATTTCAAAAAAGGGTGTGGATGGCTTTGTTTTAAAAAGGGAAAAATTTGGGGGGGGTTTTTGTCGTATAAAAGATTACCCAAAAAGCATTATTTTTTTTCTGGTCCGGGTAAACCCATAAAAAAACCTTTTGGGGAAAATTTCTCCCTTTCCCCCCGGAAAGGGAGGGGTTTTTAAATAATGGGTTTTTTTTTTTTGTTTAACTTGTTGGCAAATGTCCCTTTTCCCTTTTCAATGTCTTTTTTTCCCCGGCCCCCTAACTGTTTTTACTTGAAATTTATTGTTTGGGGGGGTTTTTAAAGGTTTTGAGGGGCCCCCCCCTTTAAAAATTTCTTTTTTATTTTTTTATTGTGGTAGCAAATTCCCTTAATTTTAAAAACCCTTTTTACCATATAAAGTTTGGGGTTTTAAACATTTCCCTTCCCAAAAATTTTGCATTTTTATAGTTTTGTTCCCCCCAATTTATCTTTCAATTGGGTGAATACCTTTTAAACTTTTTAAAATTTTGATTACCCCTGGCCAAAAAAATTTTTAATGTAATGTTAAATCCCCCCCAAATTTCCCTTTTTTAGTGTTTAAAAAAAGCCAGTTTTTTTAAATGTTTTCCCCTTTTAAAGCATCAGAACAATTAGCTTTACCCGGGGTGGTAGTGAATGGCTAGACAATCTTTATTTTCCCCCATCCCCTTTTTAGTTCAAATCTTTTGGTAACTGTATTTCAAATTTTATGATCCGTATTTAAACCTTTTTTCCCCCAAAAAAATAATGTCCCAAAAAATTTTTTTAAAACAAAAATTTTGACCCCAAATCCCAAAATGATTGGTAAAATTTTTTTTAGGTTTAACCCCGGGAAAACATTTTAAATTTTTCATTTCACTAAACCCTAACCCCCAAATTTAGGGGGAAAAATATTTTGCTACCCATTTTACCAAAAGGGAAGGGCCCAAAAGGGTAAAAAAACCCCTTTTTTAAACCTAAGCTTTGAAAATTTTTGGGTTTTATTCAAATTTAATTTTCCCTTTCCCCATTTAACGAGTCAAGGGGTAAACTTTTTTAAAAGTTTTCAAAATTTTGTTCTTGATCCCCAAAAATTTTTTGACTGTGGTAGGAGGAACTTATGGCCTTAATTTTTTGGGATTAAAAATTTTTTGAACCTTTAAAATTGGAAAAGCCTTGGTCTACCCAAAAAACCCCAAATTTTTTCCCCCTTTTTGCATAAAATTTTTTTTTCCCCCTTTAAATTTCAACACCCCTTTTTTAAATGTTTTCGTGCTCCTTTATTTTAGAAAAGTTTGTCAATAAAATTTAACCCCAAAATACCCAAAATTCTTTAAATCCCTTTATATACCCTTTAAAAGGAGTTGGGGGGGGGGTTTTAAAACCCAAAAAGGGTAAAAATTTAGTGAAAAATTTTTCAAAAGGGCTTTGGGGAGTAAACCCCTTTTCCCTTTAAATTTATGTTCCCCTTTTTAAATAATTTTCGAATGTTCCCCCCTTTCCCAAAAACTATCAATTGGGGGGAAAAAGGGGGTTTTTTTTGATGGTTCCTTTTAAATTTTGGTAATTATAAAAACCAAAAAACCCCCCTTTTTTTTACAAAAAAAGGTGCACCCCCAAAGGGGTATGGGGCCCTTTTAAAACCCCCTTACCCAAAAATTCCCGCCCCTTTTTAAATCCCTCAATTTTTAAAAAGGGGCCATACAAAAAGGAGCTTTGGTAGGGGTTTTTTCCCAGCATTTCTCAATGCCGAATTCAATTTCCCCCATCTGGGGGTCCGGTAACCTCAAAAAATTTTTGGGGGCACATCAATGGATAACCCCCCACTTCTTTTCTTTCAATTGGATTACCCTTTAAGCCCAAAAACCCCTACAACCTTTTTTAATAAATTTTTGGGTTTTTGTGCAAAGTTTAGGAAGATCGCCCTTTATTCCCCCTTTAAAATTGGGGAAGCTTCCCCCCTTTTTTAAAAAACTTTTCCCCCCTTTTCCGGCAAAATTTTGGGGTTTATACCCCAGCCAATCATTTAAAAGGGGGAAAATATACCTTTTTAAATTTGAAAAAACCCCCAAACAACTGGGAATTGGCCCTTTTAAACCAAATACCCCCCTTCCCAATTTTATAATTTTTTTTCCTTTCCCCCAAAAAGGAAAGTACTTTTCCCAAAATTCAATTTCAGGGCTTTCCGGGGCCATGTTCCTTTCCCCCGTTTCAGGAAATTAAAAATGGGGGGTTTTTTCCCCTGAAAAAGGCATTTGCATCCATACACATCAAAAATTCACCCATATACATATTTTTAAATTATACATTTACATTTAATAGATATAAGGTTCATTTAAATTTCAACTATTTAACTATCAAATACAATAAATTTTGTAGTTTACCTGCTACACATACCACATTAGCTGGCTCTTCTATTGTATAGCAAAATCGTGCCTAGTCTGAGTTGCGGTCTACCTTCTAGGGTTTTAATCATGCCTAGTGGTTTGGGGGGTGGTTTTCGACTCCCTCATTTCCCCGGGCAATTATGGGGAAAAAACCAACGTCCACAGGTGTTTACATTTGGGCTTAGGATTTTGACTTGCCTAACAATGGGGTCTATCACCCCCCTCTATAACATTTTCCTTCAGTTTGGAACTTCATTAGCCTTGGGTTTCCTTAAATCCCACCTATGTATAAGTTGTTTTCCCCGAGGTCGGCTGGTGGTGATATGCTTCTTTGCTTTTCCTTTTTCCTTATCCCTTTTTACCCAAAAAATACCTCCCTCCTTTTTTTTTGTGTGAAGGACCCCCCATACCCCTTAATCCCCCACCTTTCCATTACGGGGTTCATTTACAATTCCACAAAGTCGCACTTTTCTTCTTTTCAAACCGCCCTGAAAAAAGATATCCACCCCCCAAAGAAATTTATCTTTTTTTTTTTTTTCCTCTTTTTTTCCCTTCTGATAGGCCAATCGGCGAAATTTTAACAATGTAAACTCTCCTCATACTCCATTATGCTTCTACCCTTTTGCTTTAATTCATAAAAATTTTCCCCCATTTTTTTTGTACCGGGGGAAAATGTTTCTCGAAAAACCCTTAAAGCTAGCCAAGTAAATTTGGGGCTTCTATAAGCTCCTTTATGAACCCCCCAATCTGTGCAGTATTTTAATAGACGTTACAAAGTCCACCTTTTTATCCCGGGGAAAATCATGTCCTAGAAAGCTCTTTCAGGAGTTTTCTAATTCCAGTTAGTGGGGTTCTAAACTCTTACCATCAAAAGGGCTTTTTTAATCCTTGTACCCTGGCTAGTTTATCCCCCCCTGATCCGGCGGCCATTAAATTAAAACCAAGGTTCTTTTAAAACAACCCCGCTCTATTTGGTTCTTGGAGCTGGGGTGGGGTGGTAGGGGGGTGGGGTGGGGGGGTAAATCCCCCTTACTGTAAATTTGGGGACCATATTCCTTTCCTCCCTTCTTCCTCTGCCTTGACCTCTTCACATTCCATTTACTGCAAACAAATCTACATAAATAAGTAACTTTAATCGGAAAAAAAAACTTAAAATTCTTAAAAAGATACGTTTCCCAATACACAAAAATGCATCACAATTTTGGTAGTAAATCAATTAACACAACTTAAAGTCTTCATTCTCTTAACCCCCCAAGCTCACAGGTTTTAAACATAAGCCTAAACCTAAGCTCCCCCTACCACCCTGTACGACCCACCTACTAGGTTATTTTTGAACCTGTTCCAAATTCCGTAACTTCCTTTTGGGGACCTAATGGGTTTGCTATGCCGTTTGAATTAGAGATAAGGAAAATTCTGTTAAAATTTAACCTGTAACTCCCAACCTGTTGAAAAATTTTTTAAAAATCCCTTAAATGGGCTAACAGTTATCTTTATATCCACACTTCTAAAAAATTGTACTAAAATCTTTGTCAATCATACATCATTATATAATTTTTCAGTCTGCATTCCCCGGGAATGGAAGCCTATGTTAACCGTAGCCTTTAAATGGCTCAAAAGATTACAAAAAACCTATACACACAAAAATTTTCATTTAAAATTAAAGATTAACACCTATAATTTATTTCAATAACCCAGTTCCAAAGAAACTAAAGGGGGTTTTTTGCTCCATTGACGCTCCTAAAAACCCGAGTCCCAATAAAATTATTCTTCAGTACCTGTACCGGGTTTTAAACAAAAACATAACCCCCCAGTTTTTTAAGAAACAAAGTGAGTATAAAATCCCAAGCCCCATGACCCAAAAAAAAAAAAAATAGAAAACAACAATATTTTCAAATACCTTTAAAGGATTACTAAGCAAGCAAGTTTTCAACTCAATTATATTGTAAAAACCCAATTCAATTTATTACATTTTAACATCACCATGATTTTCTTAGTGATTTTTCCCTGTAATTCCATTTTTGCAAACTTATAACCCTTTTTATTGGAGCCCCTTTAATCACTCTTTACTCACAGGTCAAAATATTTTTCAATTAAAACCCAAACAAAGGCCGTCAATGGTAGATGAAAAATACCCTCACGTACTTTTTAAAACTTAATTTTTCTCAACCCAAAAAAATCCTTATTACTCTTTTTAAATTAGAAATATTGTCGCCTTTCCCCCCTCAAACGGGGTGACCCGATCCCCATAGGTCACTAAACCAGGCCGGGCCATCGGGCCCTAAACCATCCGGGTCAATCAAAGGTGTACCAAAAACTTACTGGCAGGAACAACTTTTTTTACATTAAGTGTTTTAGGTTAGTAGGTACTTTTAGCCTAAATCCCCTTTTTTTATCCATTTAGATATTTCATCGTTCCAAGCAATAAAAGTAGAACTAACCAGTCATGTAAACCCCATTAAAAAAGCTAAAAATAACCCAGCATTTTCATCACAATCTTTTAAACATTCGATAATTTATGTTCATTACATCAATACAAAAACAAGAATGTATAATCAAATCCGACCCCAATTTCATTTAGGGTTTTTTAGAATTTCCCTTCTTTTTTCTCATAATCCAATCATACATGACACAAAACACCATCAGTAAACCAATAAAATTCAAAAATCCGCCTCATTTATCAAGTAAGGAGTACAAGTAATTTACCAAAAAAGTTCCATATTACAACCCCTTGTACCCCCAAGAGAAACGTTTTAAGGGGGACTACCTGAAACAATATATTTTAATCCAAACGTTTTGCACCCCCAAGTTCCTTTTTCCCCCTTATCAACAGAAAAATAAAACATTTAAGGTGCTATGTGTCCCCTTTCCTTGTGAAGTTAATTAGGGTTTCATTTATTGACTATTAAATAATCAAAACGTCTCGGAAGCCCAAATAATTGTCAATAGAAACATCTCACAGAAACGTTTAAAAAGTTTAAAGAAAGGCAAGCAGCTCCTACACTCTTTGATATTCTAAAACAAAGGGACATGGTGAAACTTTTTTAATGCATTATTTTTTTTATGAGAAATAATAATTTAATTAAGGATGTTTTGATTTTCGTAAAATGTATTTGGATTTTTTATTTCGATATTTGTTCCCAACTACAACTTCAAAATTCATAAATATTATCGTGATTGTTTCAAGATGTTCCATATACTAATGAATCATAGTAATAAATGATGATGAAAGATAAACAATTAGCAGCCAATACACCATCCCAATTCCTAGGTATCATGTCAATATCTACAGCCTCCTCTCATTATCCTAGGTCCTTGAGAAAAGCTCCTTTAAACAATTTTTAAAGTTATTTAACTTTGCTTTAAAATCACTTTTATTAAAAAAAATAAAATAAAACATACATTTATATATATCTTTGACAATAGTCCTCCAAAAAAGTATAGTAAGCTCTCTCAATCAAAAAAAGCTTCAATAATACTACTATGCCACATGAATTGATTGATAGCATGAAAGTATCAATAAAATTCTAATACATGAAAATATAAATTATACTTTTTCATAAAATACCTATTATGACTAACATGTATTCAAAAATTGTTGATAATTATATGTTACTCATCAAAATACATAACGTATTAATACTAATAATTTTTTTTTTCAATCGAAAAAGGTTCATGGTAGACTCTTAGTCTTAATTTTACCAAGGATCAAAGGAAATGATCTTTTTGGGTATAATAACTCACAAAAAATATCTTTGGGAAAAATGAGAAAAAAATTTTTTATTTTTAAAAATAAAAGTCATTTTTCCTTTTTTCCATTCTAATTTTTTAAGGGTTTAAACCACCCACCATCACCATAAGCATCAACTATAATATTTAGCCCCAAATATCAATTATTTTTTAAAAACCCACTAGAAAATGGAGCGTTTGAATTATTTACAATGTCTGATATTCAAAAGTTTTAGTTACAAAACAAAAAAAAAAAAATTAAATCTAAAAGACCCAAAAAGTTTTTCAAAAAACAAATGCCCTACTCCCTTATGTTTTTGTCACGAAATAATTTCTAGATTCTTTTGTTATTATTTTTTTTTAATTTAGTTTAAAAATTATAGTTAAAACCCCTTTAGTTATTTGATCAAATCGATGATATTATACTTTTTAAAAAACCGCACATAATTTTATAAATATTTATAATTCGTTACTTAATTTGAATTATTTGAAAATGCTTTCACTTAGAAAGATTATGTTATTTTCTCAAAAAAATTTTTTATAAATTTTTTTTTGAAAATGTAATATTGCTCAATTTAAATATGATTCTCCTTATTGTACCACTAAATTCACTATTTTCATAACTTCCTTTGAATATTCTCTTCCCGGAAAAGTTCTGAATTCATTAAATTTTCGTTATTTTGTTTAAAATTTTTCAATCATCGATTGGCTTAAAATATCATCATTTATAAAAAAAATTCTAACTCTTTCTTTTTATTTTAAATGGGTCTTGCGGGGGATGCTACTAATTTGGGAAAGCTACGAAAAGTTTTTTACGTAAAGCCCCTTATTTTGGTCCTTTTTGGTTTTTTTCCTCTCCCGCCCCCTTACATAGTTGTGGTACTTAATTATAACAGTCGTAAAAAATAGAAAACATCTTAGGGTTTATCTACTCTTTAAGTCATCACCCGAAACCCTCAACCTTAGCTGATTATTTTACTTTGAAGGTAACACATTAAGGAAATTTTAATATAGATGATGTATTTTATGTCACACGCACCCTTTAACAAAAATTTATTAATTGATTTTTTTATATGCTAATCCCTTTTTCCTTTTGGCCGTCAAGGACATTCTACTAAAAGAAAGTTAAAGGCAAAAATCAACCTTTTATTAAAATGAGATCTTAAAAAAAAATAAAAAACTTCGGTACTTTTCCGGCGAAGGAGGATTCGGAAAGGTCTATTTTGCACCTTAGTTAACAGTTTTTAAGTTGCTGTTAAAATACTCTCTATGACATCAAAAAAAAGCATATAAGGAATTCGAAACGGTTTTTTCTTTAAAAATTTTTTTCTATTGTTTAGGACACTTGATAAGTAAAAGTTAGCATGTAAAAAGCTGATGGTAATGTTAATTTTAAAGGGAATAGAATGAAGTTTGGGGATTTGGATTTCTTTTGAAAAGAAAAGATGCTTTTTTTCATTTTCAATTAATTTTTTTCTATTGTTATTAACACAATTATGAGTGACTTTAATGATTGACTTCATTTTTTACCACCACTTTTTTTTTAAAAATGCCATGTGTTTTGCAATTTTTTGAAAATTTAGTTCGATTCTAGCTGTAAATTTTGATATTAAAATAAAAAAAATTATATACATTTTCCCAAACATTTTTGTGTAACAAAAATCCCGTAAGTCCTGTAAAAAACTGAAGGTAAAAACTTCACCAACTAAGGAGTCATTTTTACTGCAGCCAGAACTCCAAATGTTTGATCCCCAAGAAACTTGGTTTCTCTTATTGGATTTGTGTTGATTTTAAAAACAAAGCCTTGATATATGATACATCCCGCCGGGAAAATTTTAAAAAAAATTAAAGATAATTATCAAATAGCATTTAGCTTTTAGGGGTCGGATGTGATAAAGGTCAAGTCACTCAATTGTAATGTATAGTATTTCTTTTTGCGGGCCACAGAAAAATAATTTCCCAATGTTTTAAGTAGATTCAAAGCTGAAAATTGCGGTGGATGCGCACAAGGTATGCCTTTCGTTAAATATGGCACGATAATTTATTAATTTTTTAGTAAAATTTATTTAAATAAAAAAATTTTAGGTTTGGATTATTTACATAATGGGCAAACCATCAATCATTTTATAGAGATTTGAAGTCTATAATTTTTATTTTAAAGAAAATATACAATACAAATAGCAATTTTGGGATTTCGAAAGCATTTTAAAAATTATAGCAGTTTAAAGTTCTATCAGTCAAATAGACCATTTGTGGCAAAACAAACACGTGACCTAGCAAATATTTAATTTAAAGGGGACCAAAAACGTGTTGTTGAGTTGTATTTATAGTTATTTCATGTTAGGTGGTATTTAATACACATAGTTAGATAAAGACATAGCAATAATTGCCTTCTTGGGCATGTTAGTTTTTTATTTTTTATTAGTTTTGTTTTTATTTTTTTAGTCATGTTCACAATCGAATATTTGTTTTTAATTCATGTCATTTGATAAAAAAAATCATAATCCCAACTAGACAATTACACTTAGCCTCCGGGTTTTAAAAAAAGTGAAGTTTTGGGGAAATTTTAATAAGACCTCTAGTTTTGAGATTCCAGTCATCAGAAAAATTTTCTAGAAAAAATGAGTTTATAGTTTTGAGATTATACTTTTTGAGCTAAAAATAGGCTATCGGGAAAAAACCCCAGTCAACGGGAAACAAACAATTTTTATTGGGGGACCCTCTCATCCAAGGGAGACTAGAAAACCTTATAGACCCCAAAACTCAATGGCCAAATTTTGGATCAATTTTGCATGAAAACAAATAGAGTAGCTATGTCAGCTACCTTTTAGCTTTCAAAGACAGACATAAAAGATGTTTTCATGAAACTAAAAAGTGTTTTGATGGGAAATATCATCATTAAGTAAAAAAACCCGGAAGAAGAGTTCCCAATAGATCAAGTCCGATCCCTCCCAAATGGCTACCTTTTGGGTTGATTTTATGGGACACCCCCAGCACGTTAGCAAATTTCCCTTTTTCAAAGTATAACAGAGTCCCTTTTTTCTTTCAGGGTTAAATAATATCACGAAAAAGTTGCTATTTTTAAGTGCTGCAAATGCATGCGATACTTGTTCATGTTTGCTCAGCTTGTTGTTTTTTTTTATACATATGGGGCATTAACTAACCCCTTTTGGGAATATTTTTTCTAATGCAATATAGGGGGTGTTGATAATCTAGAAGGAATTTTGAGAGTGAGTGATCAGAACAGGGGAAGAAGATGATTTTTCACTACAATTATAGTAGTAGAAATTGGTAAATCTTTTTATTAATTTTAAAGAAAAGAAGTTTTTTAGAATTTTAATATTTTTTTTTTAAAATTCCCCTGCATTAGATGTTGATTGGGATTTATTTACATTAGTTTAGGGTTTTAAAAAATGAGTTGGAAGTTTTTATATAAATTAGAAGTATAGAACATTTGAATATTGTGTACAGGAATTGCAAGATTAATAGGGATTAGAGTATAATAGAGCCTTAATGGGTTTTTTATTTTAAAAATACAAGGCGATGTAGCGACACCCAAGGTTCTAAGGGGTTTCAGCTTAGTTTTTTCACAGAAAAGGGTTTTTATCTTTTAAAACTTTTAAATTTGTATTAAAAAGAAAGTTTTGTCTATAGAAATTAGGTTTTGATTTTAAGACTTAAGTTTAGATATTTTAGCACGGTATCAGAGTATTGATCATTAGACATAAGTTTCAAAAAAGTATGCATAAAATGATCTTTAGAGAAATTAAATATATGATATGGAAAATAGTGAGACATGAAGAGAGTAGGAAAATATGGGATGTTATTTATTTATTTAATTATTTTCTTGTATTATTATTTACTTGTTTTCTTTCAACTACTACGTTATTTATGATTATATCATCATGCGTAAGGGTATATATGTAGCACATACTAATACTAACATCAGTTGACACTAACTTTAATTTTATCCGGTTGTCTCTTCTCAAGAATACCTCTAAGAAGAATCACCAAATTAGGAGCTAGAAGGGGTATTAGACGTAGCAACCCTAATAAGGATGATGTCTAAAATCAACAGCCACAAGGGGGTAGGGGTTAGATGATCGAAGAGATAGTCTAGCTATTACATAATGTAAATCACTTGGTGGGACTGTTAGCACAACAATTATGAAGATTAAGAATTCACAACCATAAAGTTTCAAGGACAACACTACCCTTAAGAGTGCCATACTTGAAGAGGAAATATTTTTATTGTAGGTTAAGCGATCATAAGGCACAGGATTGTTCATGGAAGAATTTTGCAATATGTTTTATGTGCGAACAACTAGGGCATATGGCTAATGTCTACCCCATGAGACACTAATGACCTGGGGCGAAGGTTGCAGCACCTAAAACTACAGTTGGAAGGCTAACCAATCGACCAATCGGGCAAGAACTGCAAGGAGCTAACACCCAGCCTACAAATGTTTGAGTATTTTCTATAGAGGGCATGAATGCAAGAAAATGGGTGAATGAAGAGCTTGTACAATACTAGGATATTTAATTGGTAGCCATGAAATATATAGAAGAGGGAGATGTCGTAATAAGCATGTCAAGATTTAACTTGCCTATTTGAGATATCTTGTATAGGAAACTTAAATAGAAGACTAGTTGAAAGAGTTAAGAAGTGTAAGAGATTTACTATTAAAGGACTTAAGTAAGTAAAAATTTATAAATTAATTGAGTATTACGCAATTAATAGGATCCATTTTAATCATTGCTCAACTAACATTGGTTCTCTTCGACATAAGAGCTACACATTCTTTTATAAGCTTGGTTGTAGCTCAACAACGGAAGTTGGAAGTTCAACCTTCTTCAAAGATCTTAAGAATTAGCACTCCTATAGGAGAAAAAGCCATCACTAAGGAGATTGTGAAAGAATGCCCAATCGAAATATAAGGAAGAAATATGCTTGGCGGATTTGATAATTTTATCCATGAGAGACTATGAAGTGATTTTGGGAATGGATTGGTTATTGAAGATTTTTGCCCAATGTAAATTGAAAGAATAAGGAAGTGCAACCAGCAAACCAAGAGTGGAGATATGTTTTTCGGGGGAAATCATGGAAAAATCCTGAAACTTTCACAAAACCATTGAAAAAAAAGGGGGAATACCTTCAAACTAAAGAATATGTTACAAGTGCACAGGATAGAAAAAGAATACCGAGTTTAGGGGAAATCCGTTTATCAATAAATTTTCCCAAAGGTTTTTCCTAAAGAACTACTAGGATTCCCACCCTTAGTGAGAAAATTTCGCCATTGAAATAAAGCAAAACAAAAAAACCAATCTAAAAAAGGGGCACTTTTTTTAAAAATGGGCCCAATCAACTTCAAAAATTGAAAGAAGAAATTGCAAAAATTTGATCAAGAAGGGACTCATTCACCTAAATGTACCCCCCCTTAGGGGGGCCCCAATGTTAATTCATCAAGGAAAAAGGGAGGGATCATGCAGAAAGATCTTTATTGTGAATTGAGCAAGGTAGCCATCAAGAAAAAAATCCATTCCCAAGGAATTGATGATCTGTTCAAAAATTGAGGGCAAATGTCTTCTCTTGAATGATTTGAATTTAAAATACCATCAGCTGAGGATCAAGTAAAGGACATACGAAAAACCACCTTCCAAACAAGAAATGGTCATTAGAAATTTCTGTAATGCCATTTAGGTTAACAAATTCTCCAACTGCATTCTGGACCTCTAACAGGGGTCTTCAAGCCATTCTTGATAAATTCATATGGTTTACTCGATGACATCTGTTTTTCCAAACCGCTAAGCACGAAGGGGATTTAAAATTTCCCTAAGGGATATGAAAGAACATTTTGTACACAAAATTGTCAAGTGCAAGTTCAGTGATTTAAGTGGCACTCTTGGGACTATATATCGGGGGGGGAAGGTTTAGGTTGGGCCAAAACCAAGAAGAAGACATAGTCAATTTGGAACAAAACCCTTACAGTTACGGAAGTAAGGGAAATTTTTTCGGGGGTAAGTTGGATACTAAAAAAAATTCGTGAAGAAATTTTTCCCAGATATTGAAGCCTTAACCGGACTAACTCAAAAAGACATAAAGTTTGAGTAGGATGATGATTTTTAAAAAAATTTTCAGGAGTTAAAACAAGTTGATCTTAGCTCCCATTTTGACCTTACTTATTTAAATGAACCTTTTTCTATTTATAGTGTATGCCTTTTAGAACGGATTGGGGTACGTGCTAATGCAAAATAAGAAAGTCATGGCTTATGCTTTAAGATAGTTAAAACCACATGAGAGAACTACCCTACTCATGATTTGGAACTAGCAATGATTGTATTTGCCTTAAAGATATGGAGACATTACCTATAAGAGCAGAAGTGAAATATACATGAATCACAAAAGCTTGAAGTATTTATTTACTCAAAGGGAGCTTAACATGTGATAGAGAAGATAGCTTGAGCTCATTAAAGACTATTATCTTAGCATCAACTATCATTCTGGGAAAGCCAATGCCATAGTTGATGCTTTGAGTTGAAAGAATCACGGGCAAGTAGTAATGCTATTGATTGAACAACAACAGTTGATACAAGAATTTGATAAACTGTGAATTGAATTCTTATCACACAAGGAGGAAGCCTAGATAGCAAGCATAGAAAGTACGACTTACTCTCCTAGAAGAATAAAAGAGATATAACTCAATGATCCGAAGGTAATAGACCTTCGAAGAGGAAGTCCAGATAGCAAGCATAGAAGTACGGCCTAATCTCTTAGAAAGAATAAAAGAGATATAACTCAATGATCCGAAGGTAATAGACCTTCGAAGCAAAGTAGAGCAAGGTGCTAGTCTTGCCTTTGAAGTGGATAAAGATGGAGTCTTAAAGTTACAAGGTAGATGGTGTATACTTGAAGAGACAAAATCGAGAAATGATATTTTAGATGAAGCCCACAATTTTGGATATACAATACACCTAAGGGGAACCAAGATGTATCAGGCACTCAAGAAAGGCTATTGGTAGGAAGGCATGAAGAGACACGTAGCACAGTTCGTCTCTCAATGTTCTGTCGCCAATAAGTCAAAGTTAAACATCGAAAACCTAGGGGACTACTATAGCCACTACCGATTCTAGAATGGAAGTGGAATGAATTATCATGAATTTGTTATAGCTTTACCAAGGATAAAGGTTGGATATGAAGCCATGGGTAACTGTGGATCGCCTAACTAAGTTTGCTCATTTCTTACTTATTAATATAACATACTCCTTAGATAAATTGGTTGGGATCTATCTCCAAGAAATGTAAGACTTCATGGAATGTCATATAGTTAGTATCTGAATGAGATCTACGTTTCGTATTGAAATTCTGGAGAAGTCTACAACACGCTATAGAATAAAGCTGCAATTTAGCACGACATATCATCCCAACTAGATAAGTAATCTAAGCGGATTATTCAAAAATTGGAGGATATGCTAAGGGCTTGCACATTTGACTTCAAAGATAGCTAAGATTGACACTTGCCATTGGTTGAATTCTTTTACAAGAATAGCTACACTCATCGATTAAGATAGCCCCTTATGAAGCCCTATATGGAAGGAAGTGTATATCTCCTTATATTGGATGGAATTGAATGAAGTAACAATTGGGCTAAACATGCTATAAGAAATGATAAACAAGGTTGCTACCATCAAACAAAGAATGAAGGAAACTCAAGATCACCAAAAGAGCTAAGCCAATTTGAAGAGAAGAAAGATTGAGTTTCTACTAGAGGAACATGTCTATTTGAAGGTCACACCAATCAAAGGAACAAGAAGATTAGAACTAAAGGAAAATTAAGTCCTAGATATGTTGGACCGTACGAGATTTTAGAAAAGGGGAA
>JBBMOL010002021.1:0-29614 GCA_037954665.1 Laguncularia racemosa
CCGAACTTCAAAAACGAGGTACTAAGCCTTTTGGTCTTCAGTTCCTAAGTGCTTTGGTCTGATCATGTGTCTCCATTATACCTTCACATAGCAGATCTCTTTGGTCTTAACTTTCGATTTTGCGATCTAGAATTTCCACAGGATGTTCCTCATAAATTAGATTTTCCTTTAGTTTTAATGGCTTCAGTTCTATGAATTGATCTAGATTAGAGACATTTCTGCAACACGAAAACATGAAATACATTCTGTATATGAGTAAATTTAGGGGCAGTGCTAATCAATAAGCTAAATTCCCAATTCTTTCTAGAATTTCAAATAGTCCAATATATCTAGGACTTAGTTTTCCTTGTGTCTTAACTTGATAGATGCTCTTGATTGGACTTGTCTTTAGATAGACTTGATCACCTATAGCGAATTGTAAAGGTGTTCATTTTTCATCGACTTAACTCTTTTGTCTATCTTAAGAGTCCTTCATCTTCTGCTTAATAATCATTATCTTTGCTGTGGTTTCTTGCACAAGCAAGGTAAAGAGTTAGGATTGTTATGTGTCATATTAACAATTACAAGCTCGATCCTTCTTCTACTAGTGTGTAATATATAGTAGGAAATTGGATTTTCTTTATTGTCTTGTTCTTGGCATAAATTAAGGTTCCATGTGAAGGTGATATTTCAAATAGGGGATTGTTGAATTATCTCATGAATATAGATGTGTTGATTGTTATTGAATTGGCATATCAGATATTAATTAAAGAATGAAAATATGGAAATGAACAAGAGTGCATCATGGAGAAAAATAATACCCTTATCATCTTAACATGAGCATTTCTTTCCCAACCTAAGCTACTTTATTATTTTTGGTTTATTCCACTACGTGGCTTCTACAGTCTTACAATGTACACATTAGATATTCTGACTCAATGATTGTTTTTAAATGCCAAAGAAGCTATGTAAAACTAATGAGATGCATTTATGTAAAAATTTTCTATTTTGTTTTTAGAAATGGCTAATATGAGTAAGATAAATGAGAAAAAAAAAGAAAAACGAAAACAAAATTGATTTAAAGGAAGGAAAAAGGGACTAGTTTTACAAACTTCCTTGTATATAACCTCTTAACGTTAGCACAAAATATGCTGAAAGAATTTATTGTTGTTAGGAAATGATATTTTAAGAACCATTTGGAACTTAAGATATTTAATTAGCAAACAATGAAACTCACTTCATTTATATAGGTGAACATAAATACTTTCTTGTTAACTTATCAGTATAAATATACATGAACAACCATCTTCTCATTAACATCCAAAGATTAGATTTCCAATAATTTACCATGGCAAGACTAAACAAAATGCCAAGTGTTGTGATAATCCTTTTGCTTGTGGCCAATGTTATCACAATGGTTTCTTGTACTCGAAACATCCTTAAAGACTATAGTGATAGTAGTTATGCATTCAAGCCTATTAGCCTACCCTTTTTAAGGCAGCCTACACCTGCACCATATCTTGCAGAATGTATTAAGCGCATGTCTAGAAAATGTGGGGTTGAACTCTTCAAAAGCATTTTTTGGGTAGGTTTTGGAGATCCTACCTCTACTTGTTGCCATGAACTCGTCCATATAGGGGAAACATGCAATGATGTGCTCGTTCATCGAATCGCTTCAAAGCTCAACAATGCAAACCCTTATTGTTCATAGGAACAATCAAGTGTGGAAAATTTGTGCTGCAAGAACTGCCACTCTTTCTCCTTTTCCCAGTGCTTAAGAAAGCATATTCGGGTTTCAACTTTTGGTCATATATTACGTGTTACTATTTGTTAATGTGGTAATTCACTAGATGAATTTAATAGGATTTTAGAAATAGTTGAGCAAAGATTTCTCAAATCAATGTAAGCATAGCTAAACAAATATAACTTGTCAAACTTTCCGATTAGATGTTAATCAAATATAATTTAAGATGATATATCAAATTACATAACTATAATTAATTTATAAAGGCTAATTAAAATTTGTAGCTTATGTGAACTATTTTGTTATATAAGTTTTGATTACTTTACTATTCATGTTTAGCTTTTCATTTAAATTAAATTAGTCATAGTTGTTATCTAGAAAATGTGGGTTGGAAGTCTTCAAATGTAATTTTTGGGCATGTCTTAGAGATCCTACGTCACTTGATGCCATGAAGTCATGCCGATAGGGGAAAGGTGCAATGAGATGCTTGTTGATCGAGTTGCTCTAAATTTCAGTAATATAACCCTTGTTGCTCTATGAATTGATCAAGTGTGGAAACTTTGTGTTACTTGAACTATCACTATTTCTCTTTCTCTTATGGCTTGAGAAAGCACATTAGGGTTTCAATGTTTTGTCTCCTATTACATGTTAGTATATGCTAACATGGTAATTTACTAGATAAATTCAATTGGTTTCAGTAATAGTTTAGCAATGGTTTCTCAAATTAATGTATGCATAAGTAAACAAATATAACTAGCCAATGTTTATGATTAGATTGTTAAACAAATTAATTGAATGATGATGTACTCTAAGGCACATAGCTATAATTAATTTTGGAGGGATACTTAAAATTGTAGTTTGTGTGAGCTATTTTGTTATAAAAATTTTGAGACTTTATTACAATGTTTAGCTTGTCATTTAAATTAGTCATCATTGTTATCTCCAATGTACTATAATAATTTTTTTCATTATTGGTATTTATAATTCTTTTTCCCTTATCATTTACACGAACTCTACCAATAAATCAGTTAAAAAATGGGGCTCAATGGAAATGTAAAGTCGTCTTATCACGTGTGCACACACAACTTGAGAATCGGTAACCTTTAGTAAATTCTGAAATCATATATTAGAACTTGCAAAAAATAAAGTTTTAAAATAAGTTTTGATATAAATGTGTTAATAAAAAATAAAGCACAAATCTAACACTCTATTTACCAATCTAATTTTAATTCTAATATACTCTATTTTTACACTATCCTTTAGATTTGAGTTGGAAACACTTTCACACTATGCTAGCCTATACTATTTGGTAGTAACCTTGTAAGACAAACAAACTAACGAAGGGGCAAGATCCAAAACTTGTTTTAAAACTAGTTTGACCCTCACACTACGATTTAAGAAATAACAAAGCAAATAGCACAACATGAAAGTTTTAATCTACACAGGAAATGAATGCAATTAAATTTCTATGGGACTTTCCAAACTACAGAAGGTGTAATTTGGATTATCTACGCTTGGGTTTGTGATGCAAACTCCATCAACCCGGTGCGCGAAAAAAACCGAAACCGAAGTAGATCGAACAGCGACATCGATCCATGAATGAAGGGAATCTAACGATCCTGTTGCTTATAGTGAAGCAAGAAACCTTGGTATAGTTGTATACGCCACAATCAGCGGAAGAACCATTGATAAGTTAAAGGAATGAACCGCTACTAGACAATGCGATAAAGTTCAAGTTCTTCAAGAATAGAAGAAGAGTGTTTGTATTTCCATATTCAAAAAAGTGTCTAATGAGAGCCATGTGGGAGTAAAGCTAAAAATAAAATGGGACCTCTTAAAGTGCCCCCGGGATGTCCAAATTTACTCGAACGAAACAATTCAAGGAAGCATTTAAGGACTGAAAAAGGATACCCAAAAAAGCCAAAAAGGTAAGCAACCAGGAAGACCTTGCATTTGTATAAGTCTTCAAGGGATCAAAGCATAGGAGATTAAGCTACGGCCCTATATCCCAGGAAACACCTACGCCGGTATTTTTGCCGGGGCTTTCATGCCTGTTTGTTTTTTTTTCTGTGACTTTATTTTTTTATTTTCATTTTGGGCTTTTTTTTTACGAGTTGAAACCTAATATAAGCTGCAGGGTTGGAAAACAAAAATAAAAACATAATCAACATTGATAAACACTTTTAAGAATTCCTCTCTTGATTCCCCAAAAAAACTTCTCTTGAATTTGGGATTTCTTCCGGGCGTTCACCCGTTATCAATTGGTCTTTTATCCCAATTTGGTGTCAACAAAATCCAAGGTTGGCCCCCTATGGGCAAGGGTCCGGTTCCACTTGTTTGTTTTAGCATCTGGGGTTGCATTTCATACGTTTGGTATGGGTTTCGTACACGTGGGCAGGTTGATCGTGTCTGAAATGGGTATAAGGGGACTATTTTAGCTCCTAAATAAAGTTAAAATGACATGTAAACCCTAATGCGATTAAAGGAAAACCAAAAAAAGCCGGTTGCCTAAAATTATCTAAAGGGCAAAAAATGTAAAGCCAGTGGCATTATTTGAAGTCTAGCCCGGTTAAAAAGAAATGTAAGCTAACCACTTAAGCTAGCACCCTTTTGTCGGCTAGCATGTATTTTACAACGGGCCCTTTTGGTTACGGCCTTTTCCCAAATTGGGCCTTTAGGGTTTAGGCCTTTTTAATTCTAAAGCTATGAGCTTGATTTTCCTCGACTTCCCCCTTTTGATCCGCACTTTAAAAAAGGGTCGTTTCTCCTTTAACAAATCTCTTTATCTTTTCTTTCATCATCCTTGGACCAATCCCCTAATGTGATCTTTCAGGTTAACCTTGATATTCCCCCATTTTAGATCTCGCCTTACAGGGGGGTATTTGAGAGTAGGCCCCTAAACAAATAAAAGCTTATTAATGAAGAAAGAAATGCTGCAAATGAATTAAAGGCAACCCCCACTTTGGGGGATCTCCCATGTCAATAAATCAACAATGCCCAGGAATAAACCAAGTGATCTAGACACTAAGATATCACCTGATTAATCGATTAATACTGCCATTATGGCAAATTTTAAAGGATGGTCTAAACATTCCTTGAAAAAATAAATTTTATATAATCCCTTTGGCAACCTATGAACACCACTTGCTTTTGGATAAATTAACATAGTGAGCTAAAGAGACACATTAAGGCTATAAAAAAAAAAAAAAGGGTCCCTCAGTACCAAGAGAGCACACATCGAGGTTTTAAAAAAGTGACAAATTCTTTCCCCCCTTTGGGGGTCCCCCTTTTAAAATAGTCCATAATGTAAGGCATGAAAATCGCAGAATAACCCCATGTTATTCAATTTTTATGACTTAGATACAAGGTATTATTACAAAGTTAATAAGTTAAAAATCCCTTTTTATGTAGTAAAAGTTTAAGAAGACAACTGCAAATTCTTAAAAATCCATTACTTTAATTAGGTTTGTGGGACCTACAATAAAATGATGGAATAAAAAATCCGACAAGACCTATCATTGGGCAAAAACTAAAGGATTCAAATCGGGTGTTGGGGGCCCTTTTTTGAACAGATTGCCCCCGGAATTTTTTAAAATTTTTAACCTCTTTTCTATTATTTTTGTATTAGTATTCCAACGGGCACATTATAAAATTTCTATGGGGAAGGGACAAACTCTTCAGACTCGCTTGGGGTTTTATCCATGGCCCGACCTGAACCGGTGAGGGTTGAACGACGGATTCCTCATGAAGCTAGCCTCCGAAGATTATTTTCTTTACTTGAATTTTGTTTTGAACCATTTTTTTGAAAGCTTTAGGGAATTTTTTTTGGGTTTGTTTTTCCCTTTTAGGACGGCCCCCTATATGGCATATTTTGGATTTTTTAGTCATTTAAACCCAAAGGGTGCAAGTTAAATACTTTTTTAAGAGGGGGGTTTAGGGAGCTTTTTTTTTGCAGAAAAAAAACACCTCTTTTCCGTTAATTGGGGTTATCCTTGGTTCCAACTCTTATAAATTTCAATTCAAGACTTGAAATTGTGGCGAGTGCAAAAATTGGTTTTTTGTGAGTATATCAATTCCTTTTGTTGTGTTTTCTTTTCTCCTTAGTGTGTTGTATCTAGGGTTGTTTAAGATAGTTTTTGGTCAGTTTTACATCATTGTCACGAATTTTTTGTTTATTTGAAGTACTTATCATTTGATTTGGTTTTTCATTGAAAATTTTCCTAAAAACGTGAATTTCCCTTTTGGGAAAAGGGTTTTTACTTTACGGTTTTCTTGTAAAATTTTGGGTTTCTTTTTGCGGGATATATGTTTTAGGTGTTATTGAAGCCTTTCCCCATTGGGTATTCAGATTATACATTAGTAGATTAAATTTCATCTTTAACATTAGGGTTCATTTGAAAAGTCCCTTTTTTGGACCCGATTTTCCCTAGACTTGAGATATTTTTCTTAAGTCTTTGGATGGTTTTTAAATGTGTTTAGGCACTATATTTTTTTGGATAGAGTCTTGTTGAGAAAAGGGGAATTGGTTTTTTTTAAATTTCGTGAAGTGTCAACAATTAGGGTTGAAAAGGTGGAAAAAACGAAAATTGTTAGTTGTTTTGTTGTTGTATTTTGAGATTGCGAAATTGTTTTGATTGGGATTTGTTTTGCTGATCGTTGGAGTTGGATTGGGAAGTTTTTTGTATCATTTTATGGCAATAATTCGGGGAAAGGGAAAAGGGTAGCATAGAGTATGTTTAATTAACAACTTTTGGGACTTGAAAAAAATTGCCTTATTTTCCCGTGCTGTTGGGTGTGAAGGATTTGGGAGTTTGTTGTTGTGTTTCCATTGTGTAATTTTGAATTGGGGAGAAACCATTTGAAATTTTCCCAGATTTGGGCGTGACTTAAGGAAGAAATTTTGAATTTCAAAAAACACTTTAAGTCTTTTTTTAATTGTTGTTCATTTGTTTTGAAAGTGGGCTCCTACCATTTGGGAATATTGCAATTAATGATCTCTTTTTTTAATTTGATTTAAGCTCCATTTGTTGTGAATTTGGTTTAAAATAGTGGGAAGTGGGAGTGTATTTGGTTGTTCCCATTTTTTATTGTTATCATGGAAGTGGAGTGTTGATTTGTGTTATTGCCGTGGGAGGGGACTTTTGGAAAGTAAAAAAATTTTTTTTTGCACCGTAAGGTGTTATGTGTAGTAGGGGTGTGATGGCATTGAAATTTGTGGGTTTTTTGGTTAAAGGTGCTGACATCAAGATCAATTGTAGGTGTGAAACCGTGGCAATAAAGAAAATTGAGTGAATTTAAATTTCAAAAACAAACTTTTAAGGTGAAGAAATTTGAATTATTCTTAAACATTGTAAATTAAATTTAATTTTTTAATACTTAGAAGTATTTATTTTGCTTCACTTAGTTAATTACTAAAGTGATAAAAATTTATTCATTGGTGACTTGTTCCCTGAGTGTACAAATGTGTTGGTTATCCAAACTTGTTTTGTGACGGGTGAAGTGAAGGGGGTGTGCTACAAAAAATTTTTTGGTTACATTGTATTAGATAAATCCTCCACAAACTGTCATATGTAGGTGAAGGGTACTTAGCAATGAGGCCAATAGCCCAAATGGGTGCGATAAGTCGCGAAATACAAAAGGAAGAACTCTGTGAACAACTTCGGGGGCCTTTTAAAAATTTTTGCTACTTGCAACAAGGTTGATGGATGACATTGCCCCACCCCCCTGTGGTAAACCCTTCAGGCACCACCCAGAGTAAAGGGAATTTCTGTCTTAGGGAAGATAAGATATAAATTTTTGGGGTTTAAACCATATCCGACAGGGAATTTAGACCACCTCGAGGGCCAGAGTGTGCGAAGCTAAGAGCCTTTATTTGATGGTGGGGTTTTCCCCAAAAGTTACCTAACTGGGAGGACCAAAATTTTGCAGACGCAAGTATGCCAACCTTCAAAGGTTTTTGGGGATTAGTGACACGAGCCAACCCTTAGAGCATAAAATTGTCAAACCGATTTTCCAAACCCTTTAGAGGATCCCGTAATCTAGTAGACAATAGACCCCTAGAGAGCCGTTGTTCAAAGACAGTTTTGTTCACCTTCAGAGGTCTTAGGGACAATGAGCGGGGGCCAACCCTTAAAGACCATGAAGATCAAAAACATACAGTGAGTTGAAAAAGGGAAAAAGTTTCAGTGGAAAAAGGGTTTGGGCAGGGGGAACTTCAGTGGATAATGGGTCATTATTTGTGTTGCAAAAGATACTCCTGGAAATGGAGGGAGAAAAAAATCACCATTGTAGTATTTTGATATTGGATTTTGCAAAGATACTTCTTCAATGGATTCTTTGGAGAAACAAAGTTTACTGCATTTGATTACTAGATTTGAGGGCAAATCTTTTTTAGGCCAGGAAATGATAGGAATAAAAATCCCACAAGACCTATCATTAGGGCAAGAACTAAGGATTCAAACTTGGCGTTGAGGGCCCATTTTGAACAATTGACCCCGGAATTATTTATTTATAACCCTTTTTTTTATTGTTGTATATGTATTCCAAAGGCCACTTTCATTTCTATGGGCAATGGGCAAAAATCCTCAACCAGCTTGTGGGTTATCCATGGACCGACCGAACCCCCGATGAGCGGGCCATGGGGTCCTTAAAGACCGGCATCTTTAAGAACATTTCCTTTATATTTTTTTTCCCCTTTTTTGAACTATTTTTTGGGTTTTATTTTGGGTTTTTTTAACACTTTTATTTCCTGTAATTTTCTTTAGGGTACCACCAAAAAATGCAAATTTTTAATTTTGAGCCTTTTTAACCCAGAGTAGAAGTATAAATAATTTATAAGGGGGTTTGGGGGCTTTTTGTTGCAGAACAAACACCTCTTTTCACGTTTGAATTAGGGTTCTACCTTGGTTCCAACTTTATCAATTTCAATTCAAAAACTTAAATTGGGCGAGTGAACAAATTTGGAAATTTGAGCATATCAATTCCTATTTGTTGTGTTTTTTTTCTCTAGGTGTTTTATTAGGGGTTGATTAAGATAGTTCTTGGGCGATTTAATCTATTTACACATTCTGTGATTATTTAAGTACTTTTCATTTTTATTTGGTTTTTCATTGAAAAATTTCCTAGAAAACGTGAATTTCACCATTTGGAAAAAGGGGTTTACTTTACGGGTTTTTTTTGTCAAATTGAGGCTTCATTTGCTGGTATTGTTTAGAGTTTATTAGAAGCCCTTTCCATTGTGGTTTTTCGATTTATCATTTAGATTGAATTTATCTTTTTTTCATTAGGGGTTATTTGAAAAGTGCCCTTTTTTGGATCCGATTTTGCCCAGATTGGAATCTTTTCTTTTAATCTTTTGGATGTGGGTTTTAAGTGTGTTTTGGCACATCAAAAAAAAAAATAGATTTTAAAAATAATATCAGTAGTCTAAGTACCCACTTTAAATTAACAAAAAATGTAATAAATTAGTAAATACTTAAATAATCCATGCTCTTGAACATTATCAAAAATTTAACTTTTAAAGAACTTCTAGCATCCATGAGCTATTCTATGGTTTTGATGACTAGTACAAAACCTACGAGCTCTTGTAAAAGAAACATTGTGAGGATCAGTACATCCACCCTAGTGAGTATTCTTTAATTTACTTTCAAGAAAATTGACTACCCCAAAATTTAAAAAAATCCCCAAAATAAAAAATTAAAACTAGTTGAATAAAGGTTAAAAATACAGTCTACAAATAATTATAATTTAAATGAAATAAAATCTATCTGTTCTGAGTTTTGCTCCTTGCACACCTTTACATTTTTACTAGTTTTTTCTCACCGATATGATTCCCCTTTAAACCCACCTTTTTTTTTTTTATCTTTAAATGCACACACTATTCAATCAGTCCATTAAATTTAAAAAGGGGGATATGGGGGCTTCAAGGCTTCAAAAAATATAAAATAAATAAATAAACAAAAAAGGAAACTAAAATTAAAAGATTTTTTTTGGGAAATTATAGAGAGGAATAGTTTTAAAAAACATTAGAGTACGAAAGAGTTTTTTTGGAATGTTTTAAAAATTTCAGTATCTCTCTATTTAAAAAGGACAAAAAATCCTAATGGAAAAAAGAAAAATTTCTAAACCAATGCATTAATTTATCTACTTTAATATTTACATTTTCTTTATATCTTAACGGGGTTGCAACACCCACTAATGCTTACAAAGTAGGGGGGGTACAACAATAGTTTGCCATCTAGTATACTCAAAAAAAAGTCCCGAATGTTAAAGGGCATGCACTTGCAAGTTGCAGCTAAAATAAAAGAGAAAAAGTATAATGTATTGAAATCCCTTAATAGATAGAAACCTTTCAAAATTAATGACCCAAAAACTTTTAAAATTTGTCCCTTACTTAAAGCGGATAACATGATGTATAGGAAGGTAAAAAGTTCAAATTTGAAGAAACTTTTTTGGTTTATTTAAAAATCACCCTTCAATAGTTTGTGAGATAAAATGTATGCTTTGGTAATTAAAAGAATTTTTGGGAAAAAATAAAATTGTTGAACTATGATATTATTTGATGAATGAAAATAAGGAATGTAAAAGTTTATGTGGGAAAAAAAATACCATTATATCCCAACATGAGATTTTTCCCCTTAAACCAAAAATTGATGTGTTAAATTTAAATTGCAAGAATATAAAAAGGAAAAGAGAAATTAACAATCCTCAATAAAATAGGCAGAACCCTAATTGACGTAAAATAAAGAGCAAAAGAATCCCAATTCCTTACCAATAAAAGCACAAATAAAATTAGGAAAACTTTAATTTGTTGATATTACTTACAATAAATCTTGCCTTTTCGCTACAATCCAAGTTGAATTGATAAGAGTATTTGTAAGAGTCAAACCCTTACCATGAAAGTAGCCAAATATAATGTTCAAAAAGCCCCCTTTCTAAACTCTTAGCTAGTATTTATACTTGTTTTAATGGGAAAAAATTCAAAAAAAACAAATTTTGGTCCCAATTAGATTATCAGAGGGGGGTGAATTGTTAATTATTTAAAAATTTCACTTTTTCGCAATCAACAAAAAACTCTTGATAATAAAATCACGTGAAAAACATAATAAGAACAATCATGTGCAGAAAAAAAAAATAGGAGAATAGAATGCTCAGTTATTTTATAGAGGTTCCGCCTCGAGCGTCAGTCCTCTTTTCCCGCCCCACACGGGGTCCCCGTTGTCTATACCGGTTGTATTTCACTATATCTACAAATTGAAGATATAAAAACATAAGCCTCTTCGGGAAAAGTCTCACTTTTGGGTTTTCTAGTTCTTCAAAGCTAATCACTCAACTACAGTGATGAAAAAAAAAACAATTTCCTTTTTCCGAAAGGAATTTCAACACATAATGGGAAATCAGATTTCCTCTTGATACTGTTATGAAAGTTTTTGCTTGAAGATGTTAGTCTTTTTTTCGGTGTCATTTTTCTTTCAAAAATGTTCCCTTTTTCTGTTGTTAATCAACTTTTCCACTCACTTTTTTTATTTTAATTAAACACTTTTTATATGGAGAAAAAATAACGGCTACTTTCCAGTGAAATCTTGAATTTATTTTTGAATTTTAATTCAAAAATAAGTTGGATCTTTGGAGAAATCGCATTCCCTGTTTTTTCTTGATAAGGTAAGCTTTGGTAATTTTTTGACGAGACTTTTTGGATATATCTCTTGGATCAAGTTTGTTGAAATATCTCTCACATTGTGGAACCATTCTTTGATATAACAACATATCTCTTATCCTTATCTTGTAACTGCTGGTCTCCCCAAAAAATAGTCAAATATCCCAAATTTTAAAACTGGATAAAACTTGTAAATCATATATCACTTTTACTAAAAAATGAAATTTGAAAAAAATTTGTAAACTTTTTGTAAAAATTAAAAAAAAAAACCCCTTTATATAAAAATTAAATTTTGTAAAAAACATCAAGTTGTTACCCAAAAATATTGCCGTGGTAGGCCTTGAAATTTTTTTAAAAACTATCGAAAAAAAAATTTAGAATAATCGGAAAAATTGTAACGCAGAAAGGTTCTAAAAATGCTTCTAAAGAAACCGTTAACTTCCCCCCTGTTTTAAGGTTCTGAAGTGCTTCTGAAAAAAAACCGTCAATGTCCCCTGTTTTGAAAGGGTTTTGAAAATGCTTTTTGAAAGGTTAACACGATAACTACGGGTACAACACAAATTCTGAAACCCTTTTTTTTAGAACAAAAAGTTTTTTTTAAAAACTTTTGAAGGTTTTGAACAAGTTCATCTCCTTGTTCAACTTTAGAAAAAAAACGTTGCTATCTTCTGAAAACTTCTGACAAGCTTAAAAATTCGTTAACAATTTTTCCTCTTTTGTTAAATCAAAACTAAATTTGAGAACTTAACTTCTCCCCCAACATTAACCCTTCTCCCCTTTTTTATATAACAAAACACCATTTGATAATCAAAATATACAGTGGGTGTCGAAAAAAACCCACTCCTAGACAATTTTTTGATTTGCTATAGTGGTGGTGGGTGAATCCCCAGAGATTGGGTTAAAAAATTTTTTCTATTCAAGGAGATAAAAGGAAAAGGGAAAAAGGGGGTTTGGTTTGTGAAAACGAATAAAGTTAAAACAAGTAAAAAATTGTATATTTAAAAAAGCCCAGCCCCAAAAAATCAAGTGGTTTAATTCTAGGAATTGACATCGTGCAAATGTTTTCTATTCTTAGTTTAGAAAATTGGGTTTTGGTTATTAAAAAGCTCTAACAAACCCATCTCTCCTTACTTCCCCGATAACCTCAAAGCGCTTTGAATTTTTTTCTCTTTTTGATTAAACAACCCTTAAAAGCGCTTGGGTTTAATCTATCAAAAGCTTTGATCTAGAAAGACCCCCAATTTTGCCCGTAGATTATAAGAAAAATATTTTAAAAATGATATACACCTCCTAACATGATTCGATCATTCTTTTATAAAAAAAATTTTTTCGTACTAAGCTGTAATAAACAATTTACGGTTTGACTGCTATTTGACAATATATTAATTGCAAATTGAGTAGAAGAGCCTATTATACCAATAAAAAAAGATAATAATGACAAAAGTCAAAAGATTTTGAATACCCAAAGCAAAGAATAGAATAAAACAATTAATTAAACCTCAAAATTCGGGAGAATTAAACATTATGCCCCTTTGGCTGAAAAAGTAGTTTTAGTACTCTGTTATCTTTAAAAACAAAAAAAATAAAACATAAGAACCCAGTTGCTTGCTCGCCTCCAAGAGACCAAGGTTCTTAAAGACCCAAAGATTAAAAAAGTTGTCCTAACCCTCTGGGTTGGTTTTTTTTATTGTTGGGAGATGGAAGTGTCTTTTGCTAGCAAATATGAAAATATCTTTCCTTTCCCAAAAGTTTTTTTCGAGAATTTGAATTCGTTGCTGGCAGCCCTACCACCCCCGGCCCGTGGTAAAGCCGTGCCATCTTGTGCATATTCTTCAAGTCTTCATCCACCCAGTGTGAACCGGGTTTACACACACGGCCAATTTCAACCCTGCCTTTCATAAAGGCATAATCTTAAGTCTTTTCGTGCCAGTGTGTACCACGGTTACACCACGGCTAGATTTCAACCCGGGTTTCTTCATCTGGTTGATGTCCCCCTTTCTTCTCCTTGCCACCAAGCTTCCCACCGGCCCCAAAAACACGGTTTCCCCCACGGCTTCCAGACCTTTCCTTAGTGTGTCTCTCCTTCAAATCCCTTTTTCCCCTTCTTGTCTGTGTGTAACATTTTTGAACCGGGCCGTGCCTCAACCGTTTCCTCCGATGGTGTAATTTTTGTTTTATCCAAGTTGTAGTGATTCTCAAAATACTTGAATTAGCTCCTTGACTCCTTTTAACCTGATTTTCCGATGAAAATTAAAGTCCCTTTCCCTTATGATTTCTAAAAAATCAAAAATAATTTAAAAAATTTATACTAAAAAGGGATTGAGTTAAAAGACTCTTAAATTTCCCCAAATTTAAAAATCTGCTTTCCTCAAGCAATTGCATCAAATAATTTGAAAAAATCTATCATAGATTATACAAACTTTCTTTTCCTCATTCCAAGATTATTCTTTTTTAATTCATGATTGATTTTTAATGTCTCATTCAACCAAACGGGTTTTCCTGTGATAAAACTTTAGGGGGCAAAATTAATACAATCTAAACAAAAAAAACTTAATCCTCCTGTTTAGCAAAAAAATTTTTATTCCAAAAGTAAATGCTTAATCCACAAGGGAAAAACACCCAATTAATTCATTGGATATTATCAAGCATTAAACCCTTTGCAGCTAAAGAAAAAGATAGGTAAAAGCTTTTTGCAGATATTCCCCTTTTTACATCTTTGTTTTATTAATGAATGTTCACTTTCATGTTTTTTGATTTATTAAGCATCTATTTTGACGGGTTTTTGCCTGTTCTTTTCATGAATTTTTTCCCTTTTTTCGCCCTTATCTTTATGTGATTTCTTTGAGTCGGCAACATCCGAGTCATCATCAAGTGCCGGGTTTTGAGTCCCCCACGGATCTTCCTCACTCTAACTTTCAAGTTTGATTATCTTAACTCAATTGTTGAATCTTGGAGTAATGGCATGTTTGATTTTTTTTTTTTTTTTTTACTAAGTGTTATGTTTGCTTTAAAAAAACTTCAAAGATTTTTAAGTAGCAATATAACCTAAAAGAAAAATTTGTTTATTTTTCATTTGGGGACTCGCTTACTCTTAGACTTCTAATTCTAAAGCTAAATAAAAGTAATTTGTTTCTTAAGATTTCACTACTAATTTTTAACCTTATTCTAATAACCAAAGCAGTGGGGGAGAAAAAACTTTAAACAAAGTAAATTTTTCACATTTTGTAGATGCTTTACAACTTTTTTGTACAATCTTAGTTTTTCTGATAATTTTAAAAAAAAATTTGGCTTAAAATTGCAAAAGCAAAAACATTCAGGTAAAGTTAGTTCTCTTTCTCAAAATTTTATTTCCCTCCCCCACATTTATTGAACAGTGTCCCACTTTTCCCTAATTTAGCACAATTGAAAAGGAATTAAAAACCAAAGGTTTTTAAAAATAAGAGAAGAAAATATTAGTACTTCCCTGGGATTGGAGTGCCCCTTTAAACTCTGGAAAATGTCATCTAAAGATATTATCCTTGTGCGCCGATCCAAAGAGTTCAAGATAATAAAATCAAAACAACTAAACTAAAACAAAACAAAACTAAAACAAAACCAAAATAAAGCAAAACAAACTTTTTTTTTTTTTTTTTACTGGGTTGCCTCCATGAAACGCCTTTCTTTAACGCTTTGGCTAGACGTTCCCGGCTAAATATTGATAAGGATTTGGATTCCAGCCTTGGGGGCCTGTGGTGATGGGTTTTAATAGCATCCAAAAAAAAACAGGAGAGATTCTTAGGATGTTTCATGGGCCTAAATGTTAAATTTTAAACCTTCCCTCAAATTCCCTAGTGGGGTGCCATCATTTCATCGATTTTCTTTAGAAGTTTAAGGAATGGGGCCCCTAAAATACAGGATGAAAAAATTTAGAACACTATCGTCCTTGCAAACATAAAAATCAGCAGGAAAAACCAAAACCCATTGACTTGAACTAAAACTCCCTAGAACTCCCCCAGGAAAACATTTGGGCCTATAAACAAGTTGAACAAAAATACCTTTCCTTTAAAGGACCCAAAATTTAAACGTTGATAAACAGACAAAGCATGACATTGATAGAAGCTCCTAGATCACACATGGCTTTAGCGATTCCCGACTACCATTTTTCAAAGGAATCGAAATACCTGGGTCCTTAATTTTGGAGGGAAGCTTCTTTGAAAATAGCTGAAACATTTTCATCACACTAATTTTCATTGCCTTTATCTTCCCTTTTTTTAGTGCCAAACCCTTTAGGAATCTAGCATAGCACGGGTTTTTCTTAAGCACAGTAAAAGGGAAAATTTTTCCCCGACTTTACGAAAAATTTCCAAAATCTCTTTTTCTTCCCTTCCTTCTTAAATTTCGCTAAAAGGGGGGGAAAGGGGTGGTTAGTGACCCTTTGATGGGGTCAACTGAGAGTTTAATCTGGTCGCCCTGCGGCTCGGAGCGAAACTCTTTTTGGTCTCTTCCTAAGATTGACGTGTCCTTTTTATTTGATTTTGCTTTGTTCACTTCTCAAGGGAATTTATTAAGCTTTGCTTCGGGTTTTTAATATTTTTAGGGAAGGTAACTTACCCCTTTAGTTTCTAACCTATTTATAGTGAACAAGTTTGGGTTACCTGATGCTCAAGTTTTAATCTTTGTTTGTTTCCCCCCTGAAAAATTTTTTGGGTTTTACGTAAGATTAACAATATCCTCAAGGGGCTACCTGAAGGGAAAAGGAGTTGGGTAGTGGGTGATGGTTTGGCTAATTGTTGGACAGTTGAGGGTTATTGCCTATCGGAAGTTTGGATGATCCCCCCACCGGGGTTGTAATATTGAGTGGGGGGCATACTTCCTTTTTTGGTTGTCCTGGAAATCCGCCTACGCATTGGCATGTTTGTTGTCATCTTGCAATGTGGGGCACATGTCGGTGGAGATAGGAGCAGCACAAAATTTCCCCAAGCTTTACCTGTTGGGTATTTCCAGAGCTAGTGTGCACAAGGGAGGTAAGATTAGAAAATTTTTGTTTAAGGGTTGAACATTTACTCATTTCCTTCCCAAAAGTATCATGCTTACCAAATTGTTGGAATTGGCAGCCAAATGGGATCAAATTCCCCGCTTACCCGGGGTTTTGTTTACTATAGCCCTCCCCTTGCCCCCCACATCCCTCTCCCTCGGAAGTAGGCCCCGTAGAAGTATTGGTAAGTTTTTCAAATATCCATATTTGGGGGAGTTGCACACAATTTTTGAAACCCCTCCAAAACCAAAGAAGAGTCTTCGGGTCCCTTTGTTTTATAAAGCAAAAAAATTTTTTCTTATCCACGGGCCTGGTGCGGGGGAAGAAATTTTTCCAAGAAAAGTCCACCATATCAGCCATGGGGTTATAGAACCTGGAGGAAATAAAACAAAATAATCTTTAGCTTTGTACTTAAAGAAAATGGAAAAGCGCGTAGCTTGATTTGATGTCGGTTATTCCCTTCGGCCCCATCTGGGGCACATAAAGGAACTCTTTCAAATGCTTAGGGACTTTTATTCTCAAGCCATGAAATGGGTACAGATGTATTAACCCAATTTAATTCGAATTCCACGGCTAGTTTGGGGGTAGTGAATACAAGTGGTTGTTGATTCCATCCGGTGCAGCCAATCCCCTTTAAAGGGTTTTCTCGAGATTTTCCATGTCGTCCTTTTTTTCAGAATCAAAGGATGAATCTGACAAGTCCGAACTAAGTTGGTTATGATGATAAGTTTTGACCGCCTCTTTGAGTTTCCAAATTTCCGGATTTTAAGTTTGTTTAAACCGTCTAAAAAGAACGGCATACAAGAATAGAAAAAATTGGGCACCAATCCCCGGGGAACGGCGCCAAAAAATTTTATGGGTGCGAACCAACAAAAATAAAATACTCCTAAAATTTAAAAGATTTGCATATAGTGGGGAGAGGGGCGAATCCAAAGATTGGTTAAACTTTTTTTATTCAAGGAGAATAAAAGGAAAAGGGAAAAAGGGGGGTTTGGTTTGTGAATCGAAAAAAGTTAAAACAAGTTAAGAAAGTTGTATATTGATAAAAAGCCTAGCCAAAGGAATCAAGATGGTTTAATTCTAGGAATTGATCATTGATGCAAATTTGTTTTCTATTCTTAGTTCTAGATAAATTGGTTATGGTTATTAAAAAAGCTCTAACAACCTATCTCCCCTTATTTCCCTCGTTAACCTCAGACAAGGCTTTAAATTATTTCTCTTTTTTGTTTAAAACAACCCTTAGACAAGCGCTTAGGATTTTTCTATCAATAGCTTTAAAGATCTAAAAAGGACCCCCAATTCATCCCAGTAGATTATAAGATAACCTTTTTAAAAACTGATCACACACCTCCAAACATGTTTTCGATAATCTCTTTTATAACCAAACTTTTTATTGCGTCACTAAACTAAAACCCTTTAAAAACAATTACGGATTTGACGTGCTAGTTGACAATTTTATTAAATTGCTAAATTTAGTAGAAGAGCTCTATTCAACCAATAAAAGATAAAAAATGACAAAAAGATTAAAAAGATATATGAATACCCGGGAAAACAAAGAATGAATAAATTTCAAGTCAATTAGACCTCCAATTCTGGAGAATTAAAAAATCTATGACCCTTTGGCTAGAAAAGTAGCTTTGCTAAATCATGTTCTTTAATAAAACGAAAATAAAAAAATAAAAACATAATGAACCCGGTTTGCCCTTTCTCTGCCTCCCGGAAGATCCAAGGTTCCAAGATCCAAAAATTTTAAAAGTTTTCCTAACCCTTTTAGGGTTGGTTCATTTAAAATTGTTAGGGAAAATTTGGGATGTTATCTTTTTTCTAAAAAAAGAAAACGGGAAAAAATCTTTCCTTTTTCCCAAGGGGGAAAATTTTCGAGAAGTGAAAATTGTTTTGGGCCCGGCACCCCAGAAGACTTGATTTCACCATGAATGACTTGTGATAGATTGGGAGGTTTTATCCGTCTTGAGTCCAAAGTCTTGAAGGAGTTTAGTAACTGAAATCTCCAATCTTCCTCACTTGTGATGACAAATTTATCAACGCAAACACATTATTAGATAAATCTTGTTTGACTCTCTGCACTAATTCATCATAGAGAATTCTCTATAGTAGAGGAGATCAATAAGCATTTTCTCAGAATTCTTCTTGATATCAAAAAAGAAATATCAGAAGTTTGTTTGACCTTGTGATTCCATTGATTCTAGTCTCCACAGATCAGACTTTGAAGCACTTCATTTCACAAAGTTGTCTTAACGAAATCCGATAAGTTTCATGTTTCAAAATTTCTTGAACAACATTCTTATTTGTTCCAGATCAACGATTGGATATAACTTCTTTGTTCCACTCTTCCCATCCTCATCAGCATATGATTTCTTTCCAAGCCTGTTTCACCTCAATCTAGGGTTCTGAACCTCCTTCTGAACATAATATTCCAAAAGGAACTATTCTTTTCATATGCTTTTGATGGACAAATGTGCACCATCATTCGCATAGCACAAACAATCCTTAACAAAGTTGGACATGTGAAGAAAAAACTCTTTACCTCTATCCTTATCCTCTTTAATTTATAGGTTCAGATGAGATGGTAGCAAAACTATCCCTTTAAACACAACAATCGCATCAGTATATTCCCAAACACCAATCTTTCTTTATTCCTCAAATTTGATCAATGACTCCAGAAGCCAGTCCACATTCTTTTTGTTAATCATTGCAATAGATAATTTTGAGCATGTTCTATTCTAACGAACATTGAAGTAGAACTCCCTAGCATTAAACATAGACATTCAACAATTATCTTATGAATGATTCAAGGAAACACTCGAAATCAATGAACCAATGCTTCTTTCCATATCCATTGGTAAGCCTCCATTATACAGCAAACAGATCATTCCTAGGCATGTTCGTAATCTCTACATCATCATTTACATCATTAGATGAGACATTAATGCACAACTTTCCTAGAAAGAAATGTCTTCTTGACACATACTCTGGAAACTAAAACATTCCTTGCTGGCAAGAACTTAAACTTCCATAAAATTTCTTGACACACTCACCATAAACTAGAACTTGAGTAGAGCAAAGTTTCCATGCATCCTAGGGTTCTAACAGTTCATCCAGTAAAATCCATTACTAGTAAAGAAATTAAAATTCACAAAACTGCAAGAACACACCTCATTTTTCTTCTTTCGAAGAATTTTGAATTTGAGGGTTCAGACTTGGTACATTCTCCTTTTTTCGTTGGCATCTTGGATGCTTTCCTTGAGAGCGAGAGGTTTTCTTGATAGCCTTTTCTTTTTCCCTTTTGAAGACGATGCAATGCCGTTTCTTTTGAAAATCTTCTTGGAACTCTATGATAAGATTCGAATCAGGGAACTCGGATTCTCCTCTATTGAAGGGTTTCTTGATATTTTTCTGATTTTGGGTATGTCATCATGAATCACTAAAGGCCTTGTTTGATGATTTTGTTTTGAAACTTTTTGTTTGAGGCGTTCTGAAGAATTTAAGCGCCATTGGAGTTTGCAATGAGAAGAGAAGGAAATAGAGAGAGAGAAAAAAAAACATCAAAAATTTTACAGATTTCCAAAGGAAAGATTAGAGAAGGAAGAATAAACGAAAGAAAAGAAAAAATTTTTAATTAATAATAGATTTTTCAATATTTTCGGGGAAAAAACATCAAAGGGGCTATAAATTCCTATTCATTTCTAAAAATTCAAATTTTACCTTTCAGAGGTTTAGTAAAATATTCTGCAAATTGATTATCGGTTGACACAAATTCAAACATTTATATCTCATTATGCACATGATCTCTAATAAATGATGTCTAATTCCTATAAGCTTTGACCAGAATGATGTCTGGGATTTTTTGTCAAATTTATTGCACATCTGTTGTCACAGTATTGGTACAGTTGTAAAATTTATTTACATAAGCTGGCTGTGTGTTTTATCCATAAAACTTGTGCAGAACAATTTCCAATAGAAACATATTACAGCTTCAGCTGTGGATAAGCAACGAGAATTTTGTCTTTTAAAACCACGAAATTAAATTATTCATCTAGGAATTGACTTGGTATGCCAATGTGCTTTTTTCTAGTCAAATTTTTACATCCACATAATCTGCATCAAATATCCTATAGATCTAAATTCTGAGTTTCTAGGATACCTATGCTTAAATAGAAGTATTAACTAGATATTTGAAAATTCCGCTTTTATAGCTGAAAAGAATTCTGTTGTGCAGCTTGAAATCTAGCAACACTCAACACACAACTGAACAAAAAATATCATGATCTAGAGCAGTCAAATACATAAAGAACCTATAAACCCTATAAAGTTTTTTCACTTACCTTCTTTCCATTTAAGTCAGAGTCTAACCTTGATGAAGTACTCATAGGTGTTGTAACCTTTTTGCATCATCTATCCAAATTTTCTTCAATATTTGTTTTGTGTATTTTTTCTTGATGAATAAAATTCCTTCCTTTGTTTGTTTTAATTTGAAGTCCCAAAAGAAGTCAACTTTTCCCAATCATTGACATTTCAAATTCTGCCTGCTTGGTCTCAGCAAATTCTTGACACATACAATGTCTTTAGTCGATCCAAAGAATAATATCATCCGCATATATTTGAACAACTCAGATATCATTACAAAAGTTTTCAAGAATAAAAGCAGTGTCACTTTTTCCTCTATGAAAAACCTTTAGAGATAAAAAAAACATACCTCAATCTTGCATACCAAGCCTTGGAGCTGTTTCAAACCATAGAGAGCTTTATTTAATTAAAAACATAGCCTGATTTGGAAAGGATCTTTAAAAACCAGGTGGTTGTTTCCACACAAGGAGTCAACTTCTTCCTTTATAAAACCATTTAAAAATGCACTTTTTACTATCCATTTGAAAAACTTAAAATCTTTATAAGATGCATATGCAAGCATTAAACCGTATTGCTCTAGTCTACATCAGGTGCATATGTTTTCATCAAAATCTATTCCATCTTCTTGTGAATAACCTTTAGCGACTAATCCTTGCTTTATTTCTTATAATTTTAACTGTCTTCTTCTAATTATTTTTAAACACCCATTTTATGTTCCAATTATAGACTTCCCCTAGGCTAGGAACTAAATTCCCATACATTGTTTCTTTGAAAGTTGATTTAGTTTCTTCTTGCATAGATATTAATCAATTTGCATCATTCAAAGCTTCTTCAATCTTATTAGGTTCAAATTTCAGATAACAACCACAAAGTGATTTCAAGATTTTGTAGTTTAGCTCTTTTTAACACCCCGATTGTATAATCACCTAATTATTTGATCAGAAAGGATGTAATACTTATACATCCAAGCTTTAGGAAGCCTCTTTGTTCAGATCTTACAAACTTCTGAAGTACCTTCCTGTATTTAGCTTCTGAAATAGATTCTAGATGATCAGATCCTCGAATGTTAACACAGTGTCTTCTTAACTTAGGTCTAAACTAACTCTGCTTTAGATTGGATCCTTTTCTTCATCAAATCAACATCCTTTAAATCCTCAATAAACTTAACATTTATAGATGTCTTCAAAGTTTTTGATGACTTATGAAAACAAGAAACATGACTATTTTAGAAGAATTCCAAAGAAAATAGCTCTTCAGATCTTCATCAAACTTTAATCCAAGGTTTATGGAATTCATTTCACAAAGCATTTTGATCTAAAGATATGAAAATAAGAAACGTTAGGTTTCTTACCTCAAAACACTCATAAGCAGTCTTTTGATGTCATAAGTCGAATGAAAACTCTATTGATGATATTGCCAGCTGTAGAAACTTGCTTCTGCCCAAAATTACTTAGCAATTCCACATTCATTTAACATAGATCTAGTCATTCTCTTGTAAATTTCTATTCTTTTTGCGTTCCACACTCCTTTTGATGAGGAGTGTATGGAGCTGAGAAATTATGGAGATATACCATGTTCTTCACAAAAATTTAAAAAACTGCATTTTGATTGGCTGGCCAGGATCAGTTCGAAGACTAATTATGGAAACTCCTTTTTCATTTTGTATTTGTTTTTGCAAATTTTGAAAAGAATCAAAGTATCTCGTTTTGTCCGGCAAAAAATATAACCCAAGCGTATCTTGAAAAATCATCAACAATAACAAGTCTATATTTGCTTCCACCCATGCTTAAGACTTTAGTAGGTCCAAAAACATCAAGATGCAATAATTCAAGGTGGTCTCTAGTTGAGATTACCATTTTACTTTTATGAGAAACAGAAACCATTTTATTCTTTAAGCAAGTATCACATTTTCACATCTTGTTTAAATTATCTTAGGTAATCCTTTAATAATTATCCTTTTAAGATAATTTTTCTAGGTGATTAAATTAATGTGTCCTAGTCGTTTATAGCCACGCAAAAACATGATCAGTCCCGAAAGAATATTAAGCAACAATCAATATTGATTTCATCTGGTTTTATAGATAGATATTTTCTTATTCCTAATCTTCAAAATAATCTTTCATCATTTTCATTAAAAGCAAGCACTTGTCTTGATAAAAAAATCATCCCTATATTACCATTATCACATAACTGACTAATACTAAGTAAATTATGTTTTAAACCTTGCACAAGATATACATTTTCAATAAGAACGTAGGCATACCAATCGTTCCAGTAGCAATATTTTACCTTACTATCATCTCAAACTTTACATACCCTTTTTCTTTCCCAAGTTTATGCTATTGAACATATGAAGCATCTCCAGTCATATGTCAGAACATCCACAATCCAAATACCAAGTTCCACTATTTTTAGCTTCATTCCCTGTACAAATGGAAAGATATGTCCCTTTAGGAACCCAAGCAAGTTGGGCCCTTTAGAAAGATAAGCTCATTTGATTTCTCGATTTACTTGTGACTACTGAGCTTATTTCTTTTATTATAGCAAAATTTCTCAATAAGACCAAGATTTATTACAGAAGAAGCATGCAATAAGAATTAACATTCCCTATACCTGTCATTTACCTGTTTCTGAAATTCTGGTTTGTAGTAACTCTGTTATACCTTCTGGTATTGCTTTGTAGTACCCATTGTGTGGATACTTCTTGTTAGAATAACTTCTGTACAAGTCTCTGGTATTCTTCTTTTAACAATATTTGTTATTCGAAATGTACTCTTTACTTTTGAATTATCAGTTAAACTTGGTTAGCTTTAACAGAACTGGTATTATGAATTCGAATTTTGAACTCGAACACATGCTCATAGCCTAACCCATGTTTTCATTCGAAACCTTCGTGAAGAAATTAACATGGTCAATTTCTTATCACTTCAACAAATTTCTAAAGTAAGTTTTCAACGAATTTGACATTCATCAAATCTTTACCTTCATGTACTTGTTCCACTCAAGTAGTTTATTTTCTATTTTAGTTTCCTCTATACTCACATGCATAATGAGTTCATTTTCTGTTTCAAGATATCATTTTCACCGCAAGTCACGAATTTTTTGCTTTACACCTCCTTTTCATTCTTAGACTTTTATTTTCATTTTCATACTTAGGCTAATTTTGTATCACCCTTTTTAGTGCCTTTGAGTAGCTACTCATTTCTACTAGCATGTCAGTTTAGATACATCTTTCATCAGATTCAGAATTGTACCTCAGAACAAGCCATTAAGGTCACAGATGTTGCCACATCCTCTCATCTTCTGAATCCTCTGAATATGTCTCTGATCCTCTAAATCACTCCAGTTGCTAGCATTGCTCGAACTTTTCTTTTTATAATTTTCTATTTTCTTGATCAAGAGTTGGAACATTCGTATTTAGATGTGTCCCTGGCTTTTTGCCTAATAACATTGAATATCCCATTTCTCTCTTCTTTTCTTTCTCCTTGTACGTGCTTTCCTGCACTCATTTATGCTTTATTCAGTACTTTTCTGAATTATGTTAGAGGTAATCTATTACTTCTTGAGCAGCCTATTGATCTATCTACGTTTAGAAGTCTATGTCCTCTTCTTTCTCATCGTCACTATCATCTGTTTCATTCATTTGCTTATTTCTTGACTTTAAAATGGCAATTCTTTGGTTAACCGTCTTATTCTCTTTACGTGGTCTTTATGTGTGACTCATATGCCATGAGCTTTTCTCTCACTAGTCTGAGAAGTTAACTTATTAAGGACTTGACCTCCCTATAGTAGTTTTCTTGCATCCCCAAGATGGTGGCAATATCCACCAACATTTTTCCTCACAAGAATCTGGATCTGAAGTTTCTTTCCAAGTGGTGCCAAGCTCTTTGTGATAGTGTAAACCTGTTAAAAGCATCTTGACTCTTCATTAGACTTAAACTTAAATAATTCATACTGTTGAATTAAAGCCATTTATCTTAGTTTCCTTGATGGTATCATCCCTTCATATGTATCTGATAGGATATCCAATCTCCTTGGCACTTGTACATAATAATATTAAATAGAAATCTGATGGAGCAATAGTAGTCAGTAATAAAATTTTTTTTGCTTTGTTGTTCTTCTCGATAATTTTCTTCTCCAAAATCTGACAAGTAATCTCCGTTCAAAGTGATCAAACTGTCTCCAAGTGAAATGACCTGCCATGAATCATAAATCATTAGCTTAATGTAAGTTTCCATACGCATCTTCCAATATGAAAGTTTGAGCCATCGAAGTTAGGGAGCTCTATTAATTTCAACATTATTTCAACATTTAGATCACAAACTCAATATAGATTGGCCCCCTGCTTTGATACGCAATTTAGGTCCAAGTAGATTAATCAAGAGTGGGGTGAATTGATTAATACTTTAAAATTTCACTTTTTTCGCAAATCAACTAAACTCTTGACTAATAAAATCACGTGAATACAATAACGAAGAACAATAATGTGGATAAAAAAAGTAGAGAAGAAAGAATGCTCAGATATATATTGAGTTTCCCTCCTCAAGCGTCAATCTATCCTCTCTTCCAGCTCCACGCCGGGTCCCGTTGTCTATACCGTTGTGTTTCCACTATATCAACAAATTTAAGATATACAACAATAAGCCTGCTCAAGGGCTATGCGCTCGGGGGAGTCTTTCTACTCTTCACTAAGCTAATCACTCAACTAACATTGATGAAACAACAAACAATTCTTTATTCAGCGAAAGGAATTTCAACAACCTCTACATCAATGAAGAATATCAATTTCCTCTAATCACATGTATATGTAAAGATTGTTTGCTTGAAGATGTATGAGTATTTATCTCTTGTGTGTCCGTTTTTCTTTCAACAACTTCTCGTCGGGGAGTGGGAATGATATGCGCCACTTCACTATTTCATTTGAATTAAACACTTTTATATGGAGACAAAACATAAACTGCTACTTTCCACGTGATAATCTTGAATTTATTTTTGAATTTCAATTCAAAATAAGTTGATCTGTTGGAGAAGATCTTCATTCCGTGATATTCTTGATAAGGATAAGCGTGGATAATTAGTTTACCGAGATCTTCTTTGGATATATCTCTTGATCAAGTTTGTTGAAGATTATCCCTCACATTGTGGAACCAATATCTTGATATAACAACCATATCTCTTATCCTTATCTTTTGTAACACTGGATCTCACGCATAAAAATAGTACAAATATCCCACTTTAAATCAGATAAAACTTGTAAATCTATAGAACTCACTTTATCATAAAATGAAATCTTTTGTATAAAATTTGTAAAACTTTTATGTAAATTAAAAAAAAAAAAACTTGATATAAAAAGCCACTTAGTAAAACACATCAAGTATGTTACCCAAAAATACTTGACATGTGGGAGCTAGGCCTTGAAATTATTAAACTATCATATAAATTAGAACAAAATCTGGAAAAATCGTACCAGACAGAAAGTTCTGAAAGTGATTCTGAAGCAAACCCTGTTAACTATCCTCCGTATGCAGGTTCTGAAAAGTACTTCTGAAATAAACCTGTCCAACTGTCCTCTTCTATTATGAAGGTTCAGAAGTGCTTCTGAAAGGTTAACACGGATAACTACGGATACACTACACAACTTCTGAAACACCTTATGTCAGAACAAAAAATAGTTTATATAACACACTTTTTAAGGTTCTGCACAACTTCTATCTCCTGTTCAACTTTTTAGAAAAATTACGTTGCTATCCTTCTGAAACATCTTCTGACAAGCTTAAACATTTCGTTACACATTATTCCTCTTTTGTTTAACATCAAAACTAAATCTAGAGAACTTAATATTCTCCCCTAACATTAACTACAAAATATAATAAAACCTATAAGTGACACGTTTTTAAACACCAATAGAAAATTATCGAAAAAAACCCTCCAAAGAGTCTCGTTTCTTACTTTCATGGAACAATTGTTAACCGATTCTTTTGATTGATGTAAGTCTTAGAATGGACCCACAATGATCCTTAGTGAATTTTATTTTATTCGCCATCCTTAAAAACGATAAATTTTGCCCTACTACAAAGCAAAGATAAATGAATAAACATGTGGATGTCTAGCTTTCATTTGTCTGAATTTGATTTCGCACCCCTGGCTGGATCTAAAGTTTGATTCCATCATCTGCCACGGGCTTTTGAAAGATTGCCCTCAAATCTAAGGGGTCCTTTTTCTGGACTAACTTCCAGTGTGTGCATTGTGCCTGTTGGCACTGAAATCCTGAAAACTATTTAGTTTTATCTTATCTAATTCTTGAAATGTGCGAACTTCAATGGAGACATAGTGAGTCATGGTAACTCGTGCACACATCTTTTAATGAAACATGTATGTCCTTACATTTGGAGAATGATAGCATAACCCAGCATAATACATTAATAGGCAAGTATTTATCATCCTTCTTATCCTCATGTGTCTCAACATCATGATCATCAAATATTCTACAGAGCATGGACAAACTATTAAACTCGACAACTTCTTCTTGATCATCTTTATTGTTTCCCTCTATAACAGTCATCACCCTTTTATTGGGAACACTGTGCACCCATGTGTCCCAAACCGCTATGTATTTGAAACATCTAATTTGGCGCATTTGCCCCTTGGTTGACCCTGGTACTATCTGCCTAAAATCAGCCCAACCACCTCTTTTCCTTTCCAAAAGTATCCCTCTCCCTTATCAGTGTTAGAGATATTCGTTCTAAACCTTAGTCATGATCCCCTATTCCTTTTTGTCCTCCCATTTGACCATCTTACCCTAGAAGTTCCATACCGTGTTACTAGCTACTACTCGGAAAGGGTTGGATTGCCCTCTACCTCTCCAATTTTAGGCTAATTAGATCGCGCTCAATTGAAGTGTATTATATACGTCAGTAACTCTACAAACACAAAAGCAATCTCATACTTCAAACCCAGACCACAATCGTGCTAGGGTTTACTCAGGAGGCTCACTGATCTACATTTGATCATTAGTGCCTCAAACTCCTATACATAATCACAACTGTTTTGCTTCCCTGCCTAGTGTTTGGGAGAGCATAATAGTTTTTTTCTACCTGTAATGTTTATATATAAACCTTTTCCTCAATACCCGTTTCATGTCCACTAAGTTGTTTTGCCCCCCCTCCCTTCGTCACAAACCACAAGATTTTTTCACCATAAGGCAACAACCCCTATAATTTCATAGCTTAAGAGAACTGAGTGTTATCTTTTAATCTCAAAGCACTCGAAACCCTAAACCCTTTATCCTCCCAATCAAAATAATCTCTGCAAAACCCCCCAGAATAAAGGGCTCAACATTTTCCCAAAACCTAACCCTCGAGGGGGTAAAAAATTCCTTTTAGGTAAGGATCATTCTCAAAATTTCATTTTTTTTCCCCCTTAAGACATGATAATCTCCCTCATCCTTCTAATCTTTACCTCCAACAGCTCCCCCCCCTTAAACATTTTGAGGAACTACCCAAGGGAGGGTTGGGATTTGCCGTGTGGTTATGGCATTTTTTTTTTCGATCTATCCTTTTGCAAATTTGGGTTGAACAATGGTAGTGGATCTTGCATATTCCCCTCCTCAAAATGTCTTTCCACCTGTGTTCGATCCCCCTAACCCCCCCAACTGACTTTTGGCCTCATTCCCATTCCCCCCTTTAAACACAAACTTTTTAACATTTTTTGATAAATTTAAATCTTTTTGGAACCAAAAACAATTAAAGGAAATTTTTAAAATTTATTTCACGTCAAATGCAATACCAATATTACTTTAACACAAAATTTACCCCTAGTACACATAAAATTTTATGGGCAGTCCCCTTCAAATACAACACATACACTTCTATGCCACATCATACCAAACTTCACCATAGTACAACAATTTTAAAAACCCCCCCACACACTCTCCTCACCAAGGGCGCACACTCCCAACACACACTTTCCAATCATGGAGCAAAAACAATGGGAAAAAAAAATGATATTCTCCAAAAAGGTAAGAAATAATTCAAACTATCAAATTTTTTTAAAGATTAACAATAAACAATAATCCCTTTAACTTAATGATTGTTTTTTTAAATTTTAAATTGTTTTCCAAAAACCCTACGTAAGATGAGCAATCAAAAATGAACACCCAATTCCGAAAATTTTTAAAGGGAAAAAACAATGCTCAATAAACACTCTTCAACTTTGGAATTTCCCAAAATTTTGGAATTCAAATTCAAAACTTCCCCTTCTTCCCCACACAAACAACTCACGACAAGGATTTTAATTTAATTTCACACTTCATTTTGGAAATCACACAAGCAATTCAAAAAAATTGGGGTCGAACCTTTAAAAACAATTTTTTTTGGGAAGTTTTGGGGATCCTACCTCTACTTTTTGCCATGAACTCCATTAGGGGGAAAAATGCAATGATGTCTTGTTCATTGAATCGCTTCAAAGCTTTAAAAGCAAATCTTATTTCATAAATGACAAGTGTGGAAAATTTTTGTTTCCGAAATGCCACCTTTCTCCTTCTCCTAAGGCTTAAGAAAACCTTGGGTTTCAACTTTTTGGCATTAAAGTTTATTATTTTGAATTCGTAATTCACTAGATGAATTTAATAGGTTTTTAGAAATAGTTTGGGTGATTTCTCAACAAGTAACAAGCTAAACAAAATAACTTGTCAAACTTTCGTTAGATTTTAATCAAAAATTTAAATTTAAAATGATATATTAAAACCCCATAAAAATTAAATTTAATTTTTAAGGCTAATTAAAATTTGTAGCTTTTGCTATTTTTTTATATAAATTTTGGTTTGTTTTATTATGTTTACTTTTTATTTCAATTAAAT
>JBBMOL010002022.1:0-29608 GCA_037954665.1 Laguncularia racemosa
CCCACGGTTGGACGATAGGTGGGAGTGAGTGGGTCAAAACACAAATGGAGAATGGTCTTTAAAAAGGCAGGTGAATGAGGAGCCCTTTTAAAGTACGAGCAAAAAATTTGATCACCCCAAAGTACACGGTCATTTGGTACGAACCCAACAAAAAAAAAAACCTACCCCTAGACAATTATAGATTTGCAAAGGGGTGATAGGGTGAATCCCGGGATTGGTTAAAATATTTTATTCAAAAGAAAAAAAAGGGAAAAAGAAAAAGGGGGGGGGTTTTTGTTTGGAATCAAAATAATTTGAAACAAGAAAATAAAACGAATTTGATAAAAGCCCCAAAGGAATCAAATAGTTTAATTCTAGGAAATTGTCATCGTGCAAATTTTTCTTTTCTTTTTTCAAGATAAATGGTTATGGTTATTTCAAGCCTAAAACCCCTATCCCCCTTACTTTTTTATTTCAAGAGAACCCTTTTTGATTATTTTCTATCGTTAGACAACCCAAAACGCCAAAGGATTTAATCTATCAATAGAAATTAAACATTAGAAAAACCCACAATTAGCCAGAAATTTAAAGATAACTTTTAAAAACATGATCACACCTCCATAACAAAAATTTGATCATCATTTTAAACCAACGTTTTTGTGTCACGAACAGAACAACAAAAAAATTAGGTTTTGACGTGCTAGTTGACAATAATTAACTTGAAAATTGATTAAAGACTCAAATTTAAACCCAAATCAAAAAAGATAATAAGGGGAAAAAAAACGTTAGAAGATTACAAACCAAAAAAAAGAATAGAAAAAAGACAAATAAATTAGTCTCACTTCGTGGAGTTTTTAAACACTATGACCCTTTGGCAAAAGGAAAACTACTTAGTACGCATGTTCATAATAAAAATGAAAATTAAAAAAAAAACAAGCCTCTGTTTCCCCGGGTGCTACTCTGCCTCCTTTTTCCTTCTTGCTCCAAGATGAACCAAATTCAAGATTATTTTAACCCTCTGGGTTAGTTCTATTTTTATGTTAAAGGGGGAAAGGGAGGTGATCTTTTGTAGCAAGATACGAAAATATCTTTCCTTTTTTTAAGTAAATTTTGAAAGTAAAAAAAACTCTGCCTTTCACGCCCAAAAAACACGACCGTGGGTCAAGCTGTGCCTTCCCCTTTTGTATAAATCACATATTTATCTTCCGTGTCCAGTGGGTTTTCTACGGCTTTCCCCCACGGCAAGTCCCAAACCGTGTCTCCTTAGTCGAGTTCCACAATTTCCCCGTTTTTAGTATTGGGATGTTTCCTCAAGCTTCCACCCCGGGTTTTCACCACGGCTTCCCCCACTTTTCCCCCACGGCCCCTGTCACAAACCGTGCTCCTCCCTTTCATGTATGTGACACGGTTTGCCCTGGCCGACTCAAACCGTGCCTCCTTTAAAACAGATAACGGTGGGTTACTTAACCGTATATTTTCCCTGTGGCTTCAAACAAGTACACACCGAAATTTCAATACACGCCCTATTTTTTCCTCCGGGCGGTGTAAACCCCTTGCCTTTGATCCCAAATTGAGATACTTCTTTAATTTACTTGAATTAGACTCTTGCCCCATTTAACCTGATTTATCACCAAATAAAATTAAGACCTTTTCCCTTTAGATTTTTAAAAAAAATCAATAAAAAATTTAAAACAAAATTTATACTTTTAAATTGATTTAAAATGGCTCTATAAAATTCCCCCACATTAAAACCCTTGTTGTCCTCAAGCAATTGAATAAAATCAAATTGAAAAAACCCGTCAAGATTATACGAACTTTTTTTTTTCATCATTCCAACATCTTTTCATTTGTAAATTCATAAAGAAATTTTTAAAATTCTCTACTAACCCAAAACTATTTCATGTGACAAATACCAGGACAAAATTTAATACAAATTTAAAACAAAACAAATTTTATCCTATGTTTAGCAAAAGAATTTTTATTCAAAGAAATCCTTAACCCACAAAGGAAAAACCCCCAATTTAAACTTCTTTGGGAAATTTTAATCAATATAACCCTGCAAAAAAAAAAAAAAAGCAATAGATCAATTCTTTCCTAGATTTTCTCCCCTTTTTTATTTAAGTCTTGTTAATTTAAATAATGTTTACTTTCTTGTTCTTTGATTTGATAAAGCATTATTTTGAGGGGTTTTTTCCCCATTTTTTTCATAAACTTTTCCCTTTTTTGCCCTTTATCGTTATACTGAGTCTTGAGTCGGCCATCCCGATCGCCTCAAATGACCGGGTTTTGAAAACCCCTAGGGACTCCCCTCACTCTAACATTCAAGTTTGAATATTTTTAACCCAAAAAGTTGAACTTTGGAGTAATGGCTATTTATTTGTTTTTTTTTTTTTTGACAATTTCAAAGAGTATACAGTTGCAAATTAAAACCCTAGAATAAACTTTTTTATTTTTCACTTGGGGGCTCGACTCTCTTAGATTCCAATTCTAAAGCTAATACAAGGTAAATTTTTTTTCTTAAAGATTTCCTATTTAATTTTAACCAAGTTTTCTAATCACAGCAGTAGGTGAGAAAAGCTTTGAACAAGTCAATTTCACATTTTGAGATGCTTATTAAAAAATTTTAGAAAATCTCCAGATTTCTAAAATGTTGAAAAAATTTGGTTTAAAATTGCAAAAGGACAAACAAAAAGTTTCAAAGTATGAGTCAATTCCTATTCCTATTTTTTTATTACCTTTCCCCCCCCCACACTTATTTGAACAGTGCCCCTCACTTTTCCCAAATTTAAACAAAATTTTAAAAGGGGAATTAACAACCAAGGAACATTAAGAAAAGAGAAAGGAATACTGGATTTCCCCTGGTTTTTGGGAAATTCCCCCTTTTAAAGCAAAAAAAGTGTCACTGATGATATGTACCTTGCTGAGCTAATCCACAAGAAAAAATAAAAACAAAACAAAAATCAAAACAAAACTAAAACAAAAAACTAAATTAAATTTTTTTTTTTAAAAGGTTGCCTCCATAAGGCCTTTCTTGAAGTCTTTGGGCTAGAATTCCGGCTAATGTTCGGGGGGGTTTTTGGTTTAGCTTTGGTGCCAGGGTGATGGGTCAATGCATTCGCAACAAAAACAGGAGAGTTTCTAAGTGTTTCATGCATCATAAATGTCAAATTTAATCATTTTTCCATCAAATTCCAAGGGGGGTACCATCATTTACATCAATTTTTCTTGGATGTCTTAAGGAATGGTGCCCTTAAATCAGTGATGAAATTTGGGGAAACATTATTTTTCCATGCAAGCACTAAAAAACAGCAGGAAAAACCCCCAACCCATTAACTTTAACAAAAAAAAACCTCTAGAACTCCCCCAGGATAAACTTTGGGCCTATCAGCAAATTGAACAATAACCCCGTTTCCCTTTAAAAGGGCCAACATTTAAAAGTTTTTAAATAGCAAAGGCATGGACATTGATAGAAGCTCCTAGATCACACATGGCTTTAGCGTTCCCCAAAATTACCTATTTGCAAGGAATGGTAAAATACCCGGATCCTTACATTTTGGAGGGGAAACTTTTCTAAAAATAGCTGAAACATTTTCACTCACATAATCTTTTCATTGCCCTTTTACTTCCTTTTGTTAGTGCCAAATCTTGAAAATCTGCATAGCGCGGATTGATTTAATTGATCAAGCAAAGGGAAAATTTTCCTCGACTTTTCGAAAATTTCCCCGAATCTCTTTTTTTTTTCCCCTTCATTCTTGGATTTCGCCAATCTGGAGGGGAAAGGAGTGGTATCAATGTGCCCTTTTTGGGTCAACTAGAGACTTGCTAATCTGGGTCCTGCTGGTTTCGGGGAAAATTTCTTTCTTAGTTCTTTCCCCAAGATTTAAAAGGGGGGGTCCTTTCTTGTTTGATCCGTAATTTTTTCCACTTCTCAAAGGGAATTGGTTAACGCTTTGCTTTTGGATTTTTTAAAGTTTGGAAGGAAACTTACCCTGAGTTTCTAACCCGTTAAAACCCAGAAGCAGTGGCTTACCCTTTTATTTTTCCCAAATTTTGAATGCTTGTTTTTTCCTCCTAAATTGTTTGGGATTAAAAGCGAGAAACTTAACAAAATCCTCAAGGACAACTTGAAGTGGAAGGGGCTTGGGGTACTGGTGTGATGGCTTAGGCTGGAATTGTTGGAAATGTTGAGGGTTATTGCCATATCGGAAGTTAGGATGATCCCTCCATCCAGGATTGTAAGTATTCGAGTAGGGGTCATACTTCCTTTGTGGTTGTCCTGGAATCCTCCTACAGCATTGGCGTGTTCATGATTGTCATCTTGTAATGTTGGGCACATGTCGGTAGGATGATTAGGGAGCAGCACAAATTCCACAAGCCTTCACCTGTCTGTGTTTTTCCAAGGGCTATCTGTTGCACAAGGGAGGTTAGGTTGAAATTTGATGTTCAAGGTTAGACACACTTACCTCATTTACCTTCCTTGAAGATGTATCATGCCTATACCAAATTGTTGCGAAATTGGCAGCCATAATGGAGATCAATTCCCTAGCTTACCAGGGGTTTTGTTTACTATGGCGCCTCCACTTGCAGCATCCATCATCTTCTCTCCATCGGAAGTAGGCCTTCATAGAAGTATTGGATGAGAAGTTGTTTTCAGATATCCCATGTTGTGGACAGCTTGCACAAAGTTGCTTGAACCTTTCCAATACTCATGAAGAGTCTCGTGTCCCTCTGTTTGATACCACAAATTTCTCTTCTTATACCAGCGGCTTTGGATGCGGGGAAGAATTTGTCAAGAAGAGTCTGACCATATCTGTCCAAGTGGCTATAGAACCTGGAGGCAAATAAAACAACCAATCATTAGCTTTAGTACTTAAAGAAAATGAAAAGCACGTAACTTAATTTGATCGTCAGTTATTCCTTGCGGTCTCATACTAGAACACACTATATGAAACTCTTTCAAATGCTTGTGAGGATCTTCATTCTCAAGACCATGAAAGGTGGTAGCAATGTATCAACCCAGATTTTAACTCGAATTCAACAGCTAGTTCGGGTAGTGAATACAAAGTGCTTGTTGATTCACATCCGGTGCAGCCAATTCTCGCAATGTTCTCTCGGGATTTGCCATATCGTCTTCTTTTTCAGTATCAAGGGATGAATCAGACAAATCCGATGCTAAGTTCAGTCTAGGGGATGATCTAGCTTCTCGTCGCAACCTCTTTAGAGTCTTCTCAATCTCCGGATTATAAGTGAGTTCACCTGTCTGAGAAGAACGAGTCATACAAGAACAGAAATAAATTTGACACCAATCCCGGCAACGGCGCCAAAACTTGATGGGTGTCGAATCCAACAAAAATAAAAACCTACTCCTAACAATTATATGATTTGCATATAGTGGTGAGTAGGGTCGAATCCATAGGGATTGGTTAAATATATTTCTATTCAAAGAGAATAAAAAGGAAAAGAAAAACGGGGGGGTTTTGTTTGTGAATCAAAATAATGTTGAAACAAATAAAAAAATCGAATTTTGATAAAAGCCTACTAAAGGAATCAAGAAGTTTAATTCTAAAAATTGATCACGATGCAAATTTTTTTCTATTCTTTTTCAAGATAAACTGGTTATTTTATTAACAAGCTCTAAAAACCTATCCCCTTACTTTCTCGATAATCAAGAGAAGCTTTGTTTATTTTCTTATCGATTAGACAACCTGCAAGCTCTTGGATTTTAATCTATCAAAAGCATTAAACATTAGAGAGACCACCAAATTTATGCAGTAGATTATAAGATAAACCCATTTTTAAAAAAAGTAACCCCCATAACATGAATTTTTTATCATCTATTTTATAACCCCAAAAATGTTATTGGTCCTGAGACTAGAAAATCAAAAAAATTACGGATTTGACTGCAGTTGACAAAATATTTAAATTGCTAATTGATAAAAGGCTCTAATTCTACCAATCAACAAAAATAATAATGACAAAACGTTCAAAGATATACGAATTCCAAAAAAAGAGAATGAATAAAGACAAATCAATTTGATCTCACAATTCGTGGGAAATTTAAAAACTAGACCCTTTGGCTAGAAAAACACTTACTACGCTTTTTCATAAAAAAAAAAAAAATTAAAAACAAAAAAACCCCCTTGTTCCCGTTTTCCTGCTCTCCTCCTTTTTCCCCTTCTTGTCTCCAAATGATCCAAGATTAAAAGATTATTTTAACCCTCGGGGTTAGTTCTATTTATATTGTAAAGGGATGGTAGGTGACTTTTGCTAGCAAGATACAAAAAAATAAAATTTTTTCCTTTTTCAAAAAATTTTCGAGAAAAAATAAACGCCGCCGGCACCCCCACAAACGCCGTGGTCAAGCCGGCCTTCCTTGTGAAAAAAATACATATCATTTTGTGCCCAGTGTGTCCACGGCTTCCCCACGGAAGATCCCAACCGTGCCCCCACCCTCGGCGATTTTCCCCCACAATTTCTCCTCGTTGTTTAGTATATGGCACGGCTTCCTAAAGCCCCCACCACGGTTTGCACCACGGCTTCCACCATGTCTTCCACTAGGCCGGTCAAAAACCGGTCCTTCCTTCTCTGCGTCCCTTCCAAACCGTGCCCCTTTCTAACAGATACAGGGTCCTGTATTAAACCCTGTAGTTTCCTGTGTTTCAAAACTAATACACGGCCGTGTACTTCAACATACGCCCTATATTTCCTCCGGGGGGTGTAAATCCTTGCCCTTTTATCAAATTGTAATGACTTCTCTAATTACTTGAATTAGCACTCTACTCCATTTTAAATTGATTTATCACCCTAATAAAATTTAAATACCATTTTCCTTTTGATTTCATAAAATCAATAATAAATTAACAAATTCATCATTAAATTGTTAAAAAATGGGTCTATCAGTCAGTACTTTGGTCGGGGAACTTTTTAATCCTTTCTGTGGGGTTGATACACAACTGTACCTTATTGTGATCATGGGAAGCATTTTGTTGGGGGAAAAATCACGACCAGGTACACGAGCGTGACCTTGTTCGTGTATCTAGGAGAGCATTTTGTGGTTAAAAAACCGACCAGCACGAGCGTGTACCTTGTTCATGTTATAAAAGGGGGTGTTCTGTGGTCAGTACACGACTAGGTAAACGAGCATGTATTATTTTTGGGACTCTGAAATTTACACAATGACATATTTTGAAGTGCAAGGGGGGGCACCCAGATGTATTCCCCTTTTGTATTGCAAAGTCAATTTAGACACCCTCTGGCATGTGTGAGAAAAGATACACGACATGTACCCGTTGTGCAGATCAAATAATACCTGTCATCACTTTATCTTGTTCCCTTAAAAAGGCTCCCACCTAAATTTTCCCCACACTTAGAGCTTAAAAGAAGCTCATTTAAGACAACTTTCATAGAATAAAATTTGGTTCCCCCTTTACTTGTGCCTGCAAAGTTACTCCAAAAAATGGAGAAAAAAAAAGAAAAAAAAAAAAAAAACTTACCAAAGTAACATGGGTTGCCCCCCAAAGAAGGCTGTTTGTTTAACGCGTTAACCGACGAAAGAACCGGGGGGAGCCAAAGGGAGTGAGAATGGGTTTTAGCTCCTCCTTTTCTTAAAACTGTTTTTTCCCAAAGTAATGCTTAACCCTTTACCATTCACCTTGAAAATCCCTTTCGGGAGATTTTAAAACCCCAAGAAAATACCTTCTTTTGCCATAAAATGGCACTTCTCCCAATTTGGACCGGGTTTAGTGTCTTCACAACATTCAACACTAACTCAAGAGGGGCAAACCCTCACAAAAAACCCCAAGAAAGAAAAATCACCATTAACTCCACTTTTTCCCCTTTCCATATCCCAAAAATACCATCTGCATCGCGAAAGGGGGGGGGAGCGTTGTATAATTGAAGGCATGCGTGATAAGCGAAGGCCCAAAAGGGCTGTGAAGTCTCTTTTCCGGGTCTTTCAGGGCGATAGGAATCTAAAAATATCCAACATCCCATCGGGGAAAACCAAATATGCTGCCCCAGAAACCTTTCAACATTTGGTCCAAAAATGAAGAGGAAAATGACCCTTTCGAGATGCTCTTTTAGCTTGTGTAATCTATACAACCTCCACCAGTGATAGTTCTCACGGGATGATTCTTTTTTTCATTGGGTACTACTGTCATACCCCCTTTTTCTTGGGAAATTATTTAAATGGGGGCTCCCCCGGCTTCAGAAATGGGGGTTAATTTTCCCCTCCTCAAGCAATTTGATGATTTCCTTTTTTTTCAACATCGCTCTATTTGGTTTAACTCGGGTTGCGGTTGTACCATGGCTTGACACGATTTTCCATCAAAATTTTTTTGTACAAAAACAGGGTAATCCCTTTATATCTAAAATTTTTTCCATGAAATTGCTTTTTTGGTTCCAGGACATCAAAAACCTTTCCTATTGACTTGATCCAGATTTGATGCAATTATACGGAAGTTAGAATCTTTTTCCAAAAATTCATATTTAAGGGTAAAAGGCTGTTTTTTAAATTTTAGCTCAGGTGGTTCCTAATTAAAGGGTTTTTCGATCTCTGAATGGGGGATCTATTCATCCCTTTCAAAGCTTCTTTCTTCTCTAAATCGGATTATTATTAAGTGGTTAAAAAAATCTTAATCCCCCCCATATTTTCTTTTTGCCTTTCTCCCATTCATCAACAAAATTTCCCAATGCATCACCAATCGATAAGTCTTGCAATGAATCTGAAACTGCAAAGTAAAGGGCGTCGTTTTGCATAGCATGTATCATCGGGTGCAAGTTTTATTAAGGACGTTAGCTTTTTCACTAACCTTTCATTTCCATTCTAAACCTAATTTTCCCATCCCCAACATAATTTAAAGGCTCTGCAGTACCCAAAAAAGGGCCTCCCAATATAAGAGGGACCCCCCACTCTGCTTCCGTCAAGGATGACGAAATCTCCCGGGGAAATAATTCCTGCACCTTAAATAATACATCTTCGACTACTCCTCTCGGGAATTTGACTGATCGATCGGCTAACTGAAGATCTTTTTGGGTGGGTTTGGGCTCTCCAATCCCCAAATTTTTCTAGAACACTGTTAGCATAAAATTAATACTGGCCCCCAAACAAAAACCCCGTTTTTCAATAAATTCCCTATCAGGAAAGGGGATGGTAAAGCTCCCAGGATCTTTAAAACTTTTTTGGGGAGTTTTTTCAAAATTACCGCAGAGCATCCCCTCCAAAAGTTACAGTGGAAAAACCTTCAAGCCCCTTTTTTCAATAGAAACTCTTTAAAAAATTTTTTGATATCGGGGCATTTGTGATATCCTCAACCGGGGAAGGGTTATATGCAATTCTTAAATACTCTAAAAATTCCATAGTGCCATCTTTCTTCCTTTTTGATCGTGTGGAAAGGAACATTGGGCTTGTATTCTGGGATTAAGGAGGTGATGATTTCCTTTAGGTGTTTTTTTCTAAATCTTTCCCCTTCTTGGAGAACTACTTGTTCTTTTGCTGGTTCAGTCCCCAACTCTCTTCTTCTTAAACCCTTTGGGGTTGTAGTTCCTTCCCATTTCGTAATGTGACATTTAAAAACATTTTTTTTGGGGGTTGGGGTTTCCGGTTTTTCCGAAGTGAACCTTTAAGATCTCTCTGATAAAAGCTCAGTTTTTTTTACCACCTGGTTTTAAAGATTGTTATTATCCCATGTTTCCCCTTAGAGCCGGTCTTGTTTTTCAGAATCAATCTAAGGACTTCTGTTGTCTTCTGAATCCTTGATAAATTTGTGAGGAGTCTTAAAGTGGCATTTTGGAACTCCGGACCTTTGGCCTCTGATAACCTGGGGGAGGATTCGAATTCCCTTCTGATTTTACTGTTTTTTAGTCCAAGAAAAATTTGCGTATTTCTCCTCCTGGGTAAAATATTGCGAGGGGTTTGTTCGGGGCCAAATTTGGGTTTTCCCCAAAAAATCCCTTGCTTTGTTTCCCCTTTCCCCACCAGAGGTTCCCAATACCCATGTTTGTGAACACCCGCCCGTGATCTTTTCTGATAAACCCCAAAACTTTGGACATGATAGAAAGCCACACCCCATTTCAAAAATGCCTGCCCCCTTCTTTTCCTGCCCACCATGTGCCCCATTCAAATTAAATTCGCGGCCCCAGGGCTTAAAAAAAGGGTTAAACTTTCTTCAGGATTTTTAGGGGTTCAAGGTGCCCCAGCTATGGACTATGTTTTTCTCGTTGAAGTTAAAAACCCTTATAAATATTGAACTTGAAGCCCTTTAGGACCCCATGGTGTGGGCATTTTCGCTTTGAGCCTTAAAATCTCTCCCAGGTTTCAAAAAACGTCTCCATGTCATTGATATAAGATTGTTCTCACTCGAATTTACGGTCTTTAAAGGAGGGGGAATTTGCCCATAAACTTTTAACGCCCTACCATTAGTAATGAGTTTTCGTAAAGAATTCACCACTGCTTACCTTCCTTTAAAAGGAAAAAGGGAAACTTGAGGGGATCGCATATCACTAACTCCTTAAAATTTTGAAGGAACGCATATCTCCAAAAAGAGTTGGATATGCGCATTTGGATCTTCATCCTTTAAACCACAAATTGAGTATATGTTGCCCCATCTGAATCACGGTAGGCTTAATTTAAAAAATTATTTCCCTCCACTCGAGAGGGACATGCTAGAGCTGACCCCTTTAAAAAGTTTGGCCCCTAGCAAAATCGAATTGGGTTCTGGGTGGCCATTAACTCGGCCATCTCTATTATCAACCAATTGATGACGGGGGATCCATAAAAACATTCCTTGATTCAGCTCTTGAGCAAGTTATTGAATTGTCACCATTTTTTCTTCGGGATTCTCCTTGAATACCAAATATGCTGCCCCGTCGAGTGTTTTTTTTTTTCTGATAACGACGAAAAATTTTTCCCTAGCTCGGGATTAAAAACAGCAAGTTTTTTTTGGGGAGCACTTTGGATGCACGTAACCCGTAAACAAAAATCAATTAGGCTCCAAATTCCGGGAAAAAAAAGGAAAAAAAAAAAAATAAGAAAGAAATAAATTTTTTTTAAATTAATAGGAAAAAAGTGTTTCAAAATTTTAGCGTACCCCGGGGCAACGGCGCCCCAAAAAATTGATCTTGCCAAACGATTTTTTAAAATTTTTAATGCCTGTTCCCAATTCTAACACGTTTTAAAAGGCAAGGGACCCCCCCGTGGAGAAAAAAGGTCAATCGGGTCGTCCCCCAAAATACACCCAAATACTTAAATTTAAATTCTTCTATTACTAACCCACCTTAAATAGTTGGGTTGAAACTTTAATTATTTAATCAAAATAATAACCACTAACAACAAAGGTTTGAAGATTTATCAATTAACAAAAAATAACCTAGATTTTTAAAGATTCCAAGGCAAGAATACGAGCATAACAAAAGGAGGACATAGCGTCGGGAGGGCCCAAGGAAAAAATCCGGCCAGCCTTTAAACCCCTAAATAAAGGCCACCGAATCCATTCAAGGGCCGCCCACCTTTGGGGTCGGCCCAAAATGGGGCCGCGGTTTTATTGCCCCGGCAATAAGGCCCCCGGCCTTGAAGTTTCCCCACCAAATTTTAAATGTTATAAAAAGGACCTTAGGGTTTTTCGTGGGTAGATTACATTTTCTTGTTTTTGGGAAAACACCGAGACACTTGAGGTGTGATTCTTTTTTTGGGGATTTAGAATATTGAAATCAAAATTTTGATATATTCGTATTGTTTTTATCAAATTTTTTAGTTCATATAGAATTTGTGGGAGCATCGTTATTGAATTCTTGGAATTTTTAACCATAGTGATTGATTAAGAAGGGGCTTTATCGTTCTATTTTTGATTGCAAAATGTTTAAAATTTTTTCACTTGGCTCTATAGATTGATAATTTTTCCAATCTTGTTTTAACGTTTTGCTAAAATTTTTAAAAAAAAACCTAAAAATTTGGGAAATTTTTTGATTGGTTGTTGACAGTTGGTTGTGTGTGAAGGAATTCAAACGGAATCCGTGTCTTGGTACAAGCGGGAGATTGGATTGTAAGGGGTTTTAGAAGAAGGATTTATCAGACAAGGGGAAATTGGTAAGGTGTTGATTTCAACTCTTGTAGTTTTAAAACAATACTGCTGTTGGTTGGGAAATTTGAAAAAATTTTTTTGTGAATTTTATTGCTGTGAAATTTGGGGATTGGGCTATAGTTGAGAATTGGGGGTTTTTTTGCTGAACTTATTGGGTGTTTGAATTTCTGTAAATTGGGGTTTTTGGGGGTATTATTTTGGGGGTTGGGGTTTTGGGGAATTTCTATTACTGATTATTGAAGGGTTAGATCCCGTAAGGGAATGTTGTAAACAAAAAACAAAAGGAATGATGCTGATAATGGGGGGGAGGTTTTTGGGCTAAAGCTGATTTTAACAAACCAAGAAAATATAGAAAGAAAAGGGGAGATTGGGGTTGGGAAGAAGAACCATAGTGGGTTGGGAAAAGGGGCAAGACACCTGAGTGAATTTATGCTAGTAGTGGGAAAGGGAAAGGAGAGGAAAAAAAGTTAACAGGGGTAAGGAGATTGAAAAAAATCAAGTTAAAATTTCCCCCTTTTTACTAGTAGTATAAACTAAGGGGAATTTTTTAGATTGGGGGCCCCGAGTTGAGAAAGGGATTTTATTTTTATGAGTGGGATGAGCGCATGAAGGTAAAAATGACTCTTTTAGCATTCTTGAATATCGTTTGTGGGGGCAAATTACAAGCTAGAGACGTAGGGGTGAAGGAGAAAGTTTCGTTCAAGGCCTTTATGAAAGGTTGATGAGACGCAGATTTGTGCCAGACTACTATAAACAAAGATGCTGATGGAGTTGCAATCCTTGAGGCAAGGTAAGAAGAGTGTAGAAGAGTATGAAGGAGTTTTAGGGCATTAGTGGGAAGAGTGATATCGGGAACATCAGATGAATCCATGCCTTTCATCAAAGGGTTTAAATGGATATTGCTAGTGTAGTGGAACCCAGCATTACCCGACCTTTAGGATGTATTAAAAAAAGCCATCGGGGGAGCGCATAGCGCAGGCGGGATAGAGATGGCAGGATCAGGAATCAAACAACATTATAAACGATGATGGGGAGGGAGAAGGAAAGGAAGGAAAGGGAAAAGCAGTTTTTTAGTGAAATTGTTTCCAACACAACAAAAGAGGAAGGGATATCAAATGTTTCAATCTTAGGACTTGGCCTATTGCTTCTCAATGTCCTAAAAAAAGGGTTAGGTCATCAAGGGGAACAAAGTTAGAGTGAGGAAGAAGAACAGGAGAGTATGAGCAGAGAGGGAAAATGAAACATTATAGGACCGTACAGGGAAATAGCAATGGTTCAGCAGAGAAATTTTTCCAATTAGAGGGCTAATTTATTTTATATCCTACTGGTCAGGGAAAGACTTGTTTGATTGTGGTTTAAAACATTGCACTAAAATTGCTTCAGCAAAGGGTTTTCAAAATTGGGGGTTTGCAGGGGGGACAGCATCCAAGACCCATCACTTTATTGGTTGATTCTACAGGGAGCTTTCAAGTACATAAACAGGTTTCTGTTTTCCCTTGCTTATTGGTGATTTAATGACGAAATTGTTTGTGATTTGCCCTAGGAAGCTACACTTTGATCTTTGGGAAGACTTGGGATATGCCTGACCTAACATGATGGATACACCAATGAGATACCTTCAAAACGGACAAAACATACAAGTTTTTTCCTATGAGTCCAACGAAGACAACCACAAGACTGATTTTCCCCAAAAACCCCCAAGGGAAAGAGGGGTTTATTGGCCCAGTTTGGGTGACGATATAGATTCAAAGGGCGAATCAACTTCAAAAGGGAATGATCATTCCAAAGGGCAAGAAACGGACTAACAAAGGAGGACAAGGGGTCGGGGGGACCCCAAAGGGAATCCCTAGCCTTAAGCCGCCTGAATAAAAAGGGCCACCGAATCCATCAAGGGCCCCCGGCCTTGGGGCCCGGCCTAAAATGTGGTCGCTGGCTTTTTATTGCTGGCCTAAGTGAAGGCCGTCGGCCCGAAGTTTCCGCCCAAATTTTTTGGATTTATAAATAAGGACCTTAGGTTTTTGTGGGTAATTATCGTTTTCTTATTTTTGGGAAACACCGAGACACTTGAGTGTGGATTCTTCTTTTTGGGGATTTAGAAATTTAAACGAATTTCGATATATTTTGTATTTTTTCTTTTAACAAATTCTTAGTTCATAAAGAAATTTTTGGGGGGCTCGTAAAGAATTTTTGGAAAATTCTTTAACCCGTGATTGATTATAGAATGGGGCTTTTTTCTATATTTTATTGCAGAATGTTAAAATTTTTTCAAACTTTGGGATCTATGATTGATAATTTAACCTATCTTTATTTTAAACGAGTGCTAAAATTAAAAAAAAACCTAAAAATTGGAATTATTTGATTTTTGTGACGATTTGGTTGTGTGTAAGGAATTCATATCGGAATTCGTGTCATAGACTTATTCTACTCCTTCTCCCTCAGAATTCTTAGATTTATGAAGATTGGCGAGTTGATTCTTAACATCGAATTCCTAGTCAAGTTTTAAATACTTTCTAAGTATATTTAAAAAAACTAAAGTCGGTTTTCAAAAGGATCTCTCCCTTGTTAAACAACCTAGATTGCATAAAGCACATGAATTCACATCAAAATAATCGATGTAAACAAAGACTTTGTTCCCTATCTCTAGAAGAACAATCAAATCTATTAATTCATTTAAAACTAATCATAAAGCAATTTCTCAAATTTAAAATATATATCATGCATTATTCTATTCCGGATCTAGAATCTAAAAAACAATTTAAGGGCATGCAATTAAAACATAAGAAAGTCAACAACTTCGCATTAAAAATAGATCTTCATCACATGATAGAGAAATTTTTGGGGAAAAAAACTAGATTTGAGCTACTCCCTCGATAAATTGGACAAAGAAATACAATTAATGGAAGAAAAATAAAATTTATATCACGGCCCTTTAAAAATGAAACTTCTTTTCTTCGGGGCCAATCCCTTTGAATTGACAAAACTTCTTTCCCCCGCTGTTATGGGGGTCAGAGCAAGTACAAATTCGTAAACCTCCGTTCTAGGGCAACTAACGGCTTTATACAGTACCCGGGTTAAAAAACAAATGAGCGATACACGATAGTGTATTCGTGCTTTCTTCCAAAGCGTCCTTATGTAATATAACGAAAATACGGGGGAGTGTCATTGGTCATGTATTTTCAAAATCGTTCACAGCAGCAAAATTTTAATACACAAGCAAAGTACATGGGGTGTACTTTGCTGTGTACTTTCCAGCATCCACTTAAATATACAAAAACAAAGTACTGGGGCATGTACTCGCTTGTGTACTTTCCAGAACTTTTCTTCACATTATTGTACTAATTCCTTCAAACTTATCTGACTCTTCAAAACCCCTTTCCCTTTAGCCCAAAAACTCTAGAAAATTGAAATTGACATTCATTCCATTAAGCATCCTTTCTTCAACAAATCATCAAAAATTTCAACAATAAAGCACAAATTTCTTACTTATATAAGGGTATTTTGCGACTTATCATTCCCAAATAGGAAATTTAATTTGAATCTAGAAAAAATTAATGTATCTAGGAAAGATTGGTCTTTAAAAAAATCGATGTACATTTGGGCTTATAAACAACGTTTAAAACCCCTATGGAATGTCCCCCTAAAGTTTGTTTTTGGTAAATCGTGTCCCTTACCAGTAGACCGAGCAAAAGGGCATACTGGCTATTAAATCCCTTTAACTTTATGAGAAAGGTAGGGAAAAAAAAGATTGCTTAACTAAATAATCTAAAAATGAGAGAAGAAGCATATAAAAATCCCAAAATTTACAAAGAACGAACAAAGCCAGGGCATATAAAACTTGTGGGGTAAAAATTTTTCCCCCTAGTCAAAGGTCTTACTTACAACTCCCCTTGAAGTTTTCCTGGGAAAAGTTGAAGCACAAGGTCGGACCCTTGAAATTGTTAAGGGTTTTCCCTTTTGGGGCGTTGATTTTAAAGGGGCAAAGAAAACCATACTTTAAAGAAAAGGGTTATCTTCTAAACATTACTATAAAGGGGGAAAATGTTGAAGAGGCCACAACGTGGTTTTTGGAGATTTGAGGACATGAACGGAAAAAGCGGGCTAGGACTAAAAACTAAGCGCTTTATGAGGGGTAGCCCATGCTCAATATTTGTATACACAGTGTTTTTTTTTCGTTGAATATAAAAATATATATAAGAAAAAAAAAAAAAAATTTTAAAAAAAAAAAAATTTTTAAATTTCAAGTGGGGAAAAGACTGTGGCTTTCATCCGGCCTAACTCTGGTCAATAAAAGGCCACGGCAAAAGGGACGGGGTCCCGCCCTTTGTCGGTTTTTAGACATTGGCCGACCCTTCTCTCTCTCTCATTTGCCACTTATTTCTCTCATTTACTCCTATTTCTCACGACTACTCCCCCTCTCTCTCGCACTTCCCTCCTTTGACCTATTTTCTTCACTCTCTCATCACCCCCCTTTTGCATCAAGACACCCCAAGTAAGTTTTTTTCTTTCTTTAAGTTCTTCCTCTTTTTTTGCTTTTGGGGATTTTTGCAAAAATTCATCTATGTGGGCTGAAAATTTTCGATACAGTAAAATTTGAGGGATTGTTGTTTGAATTTTTGGGTTTGATGTTTTTTCTGTAAATTGAATATTATACTTACATTTGAGGGTTATAGTATTTGTTTTTGTTTGTAGAAACCCTTTTTAAAAAATTAGAAATTGGTTTTAAACCCAATTTGTGTAAAATTGTTAAAATTTTGGGGGGTTTTTGTGCTTAGAGAAATGTAACTACTATTATTAAAGTATTTGGGGGAAATTTTGAGTTCTTGGTCGTTTGGGAGATTGCAAATTAATTTTAAAAAATGGGAAATTTTTTGCTAAAAAAATTTAAAATTCATGAGTTTAGAAGGACCTTGTGTTTTAAATTTACTGATTTTCTTTCACTGGGTTTTTAAAGTATTTGCACAACTTAAAACTCGTGTGTTTCCCCTTTTCTCGCGTATTTTTGAAAAGTCCCTTTATTTAAAATCTAGGTTGCATAACTTAGGCGCCACCTTAATTTTAATTGCAAGTATAATTGACATAATGAAACTTTCTGTTGGCAATTGCAGGCTTCTTTAATGATAAACCATGATGAAAATGATATATTGGCTGTGAAATTTTCTTTGAGTTATTTAAACGAAACTAACATAACTTTTTGTGAAAAGCCCCCTAAAAATTTCCACCCAGGGGAAGAACCCCAAAAGACCTCTGAACCATCAACTTAGGAACTAAACCCAAAAGTTCCTACTTTCCAACAAGAATTGAAAAGGAAGGAAAAAAAGGGTTTGAAAAGAACAATCTTAATCACATATCGGAAATTGGAGGGTTTTGCGGAATATGGATGGATAAAAATTGCAATAGATGGTGGCGAATAAGACTTGGTTTCAGCTCTTCGAGATAAAGGAGTTTTTAAAAAAAGAGTTACAAGGTTTTTGTCCCTATTAGATAGAAAAGGGAAAACAGGATCACCAGACTTTTAAAGCCTATGAAGAGATTCACATAAATAGTTGAATCAAATGGGGTTTCTTTTTAAATTTCATGATGACCTAAAACCTGAAGAAATGCAACTAACCCTAGCTGAAGGAAGAGTGCTAAATGATGTGGTTTCAGTGATTCATCCTAGACAAGATGTTTTCGTGCCTTAAAAGTTTTTGGGTTTATTTTTGTTGCTGAGGCACAATTACTCCACCATACCCTTTTCCCACATAATTGTTTAAGAAACTAGTCATAGTAAGGTGACTTTTTTTGATATTTTTTACCTCTTTTGCATGTTTTAAGTTACAAACTTAAATTTGGTAAAGAGGTACTATTTTTTAAGCAGGCAGTTGAGGATAAAAGGGGAACAATTTTTTGTGGGGGGATATAAAAGTTTTAAAGGTATGGGGATTTTCAGACTCCTTTTGATGAAAAGGAAAGAGGTAAGAGGATTTCTTCTGCACCATTCAGGGGTTGGGGCTCACCAGGTAATCCACAGGCCTAATCCTCCCATTGATGAGGGGGGAATTCATGAGGTCCCTTCCATTGATAGACCCTGGGGGTTCTTTTTCACCCCCTCATACTAGAAATTATGAAGGGTTGAGAAAGACAAAAAAAGTCAAGAAAAATTTCATAAAGAGGGGAAAAAGAACAAAAATTTGGACCCCTAGTTAATAGTTAAAGTCTGCAATACATTTTTTCATCCACAGTTTGTAGAACACATAAATTATGGACCCAAATGAGGTCTCCAGCTCTGAGTCCGACAATTTTTGAAATTTTTTTTTTCTTCTCTATTTTGGGAAATTTTTAGATTGGTCTGTATGAATTTTGTTAAGCACCCACTTGTTGGGGGAGACTTTTGACCAGAAATTTCCTTTTTGTTTTTATTTCATGGTATGAAATAGGGATGACAGACATTTTGGAGGAATTTCTTGGTGAAAAACTTGACACCAGGGAATACCGGTTTTTAAATTTTTTTCATTAATTCTTTTTCCCTTTAAATTTTTTGCTTTATAGGAAAAATAGGACATTGTAATTGAATGTGGGGAACGATTAAAATGTAGAGTATAATGATTGATTGCACACATCAGAGCTTGCAAATTCCCCCTTTTTTTATGTCCTTAATGTTTAATCGTGAAATCTTGAAAAAGACTTTGATTATGCCCCACTCGTCAAATGTTGTGACTGGTTTACATAGTTTTAAAAAATTTAAAAGTAAAAAACTTAAGAAGGATTTTACTCTTGTTTTGCCTTTGAATTTTAGATTTGAGGGGAAAAAAATTTAGCCTTAAGTTTAAAAAAAAGTAGTTTTCTTCTGGAAAAATTAGTTGGATAATTTTCTCTTGAAATTTCTTTGAGAAAACCTTAACACCTAGTAAAGAGGTAAAGGGAAAACTTTTTTCTTAGTGATCCCTTTTAAAAATAGTCTTAAAATATATCATTCATTCAAAAAAAAAATGGCAAATTTGGCTTTTACTCCCAAAGACTAAATAAGTGAGTTAGAGTATCCAATCTTAAATTTTAGTGTGAGGGAAAAGTTCGTAGTGGGCCCTTTAAAACCTGGTCACGGGGTGATGAGCCCCCGGGGTTCAACCAATGAACTCACAATAACGAAAGGGCGGAAAAAGGTTTAAAAATTTTAGTACCCCAATAAAGAGGTTGAAAGGGCGGGGTTTGTCCTCAAAAAAGTAAAAACTGACTCCACTGTCAAAAAAGGAAAATTAAAAAGAAAATGTTGAATACAGGGGAATAAGTGAAAAAAAGACTAAATTGAAAAGGAGAAATTCAGGGGAAAAAATGGATACCCTAGCTTTCACTTTTTGTATCTTTTTTTAGAGAAGTAAAATTTAGGGATTATACTTGCTAATAAACCCAATGAAGTTTAAAAGAATGTTTTTCCTTATGGGCTAAGTATTTTTTTTTGAAAGAATTCAATTGTTTTAAAAATTGGGATTAAAAACGTTTTATTTTTAAATTTAATACTAAATTTCAACAAACTATTCTAGTTACAAGTTTTTTTGGTTAAACAAGGCACCAGGTTCAATTGTAGATTTCTCTTTTTCATTTCAATTATTTTGCTTAAGGACAAACAAAAAATTCAAGTGTGGGGGGTTGATAAAATCACTTTTTACTTATATTTTCTTTTGGGGTTTATATTAAACTTATTTCAATATTATAAAAAAAATAAAGAAATGGTATTTAATGGTGTTTATTGTGAAAATTCGGTTTTTGAGGCCTAAAAGTAAAATACAAATTAAATTGGGGGAGTTTTTCACAAATTGAAGAAGCAAGTGAAGAATTGCATTGAAGGCCGCTAACCTTAAGGCCCGGGCCCGAACTAAAGGCGCCGACCTTAAAGGGCCGGCTAAAAAAAAAATCATCCCACGCATCAAATCGCTGGCTCTTGGAGCCTACATTTAAAGCCGCCCGCCCGGCCGGCCTTGCTGTTTTTCGATGTCCATGCAAAAATTTTTTTTTCCAAAACCCCTTATCTTTATTGATTTCTGACTCAAAATTTCCCCATCAATCAGCCCTTATCTTCCTCCCTTTGGATCTTTTAAAAGCCCCTTGTGTGAACCCTTTGTTCTTTTTTGTTTTGATCTTTTGAATCATTAGAATTCCCTTAGGAACTTTTGGATTTTATTTTTTCTTTAAATCTTTTTTATTTCGTTGTTATTTTCCCCAAAATTTTTGTTTTGAAGAGAGAATGTTTCTTTGCTAAATTTGCTTTCAATTGAAGAATTCTAGGAACTTTTTTGGGAAAAATTGAAATTCTCAATCTCTTGAAGATTATACAATTGTTTCATTTATTTTATTTTCTTTTATCAATTATCAGTTTTTTTTTATTATTCAATATGAATTTCCTTGCACCCACCATTTAAATTGTTTTTATGAATCCACCCATAAAGTCAAAATCTCCTGTGGGAAACAGATAAGCCAAAAACAAAAAATGATCATGCATTCATGTTAAGACATATACAATTAGAATATTTATATGGAAATTTCTATATGAATTGTATTTTATAATTGAAATCAATTCAAGAAATTAAAAACTCAAAAAGAAATTAGGATTTATTAGGAACCTCAAATAAATTTATAGAATCGGTTTGCTCTAATACCAAACAAACAAACCCGCCCCAAGTGTGACGAAAAACCCAAAACCCAAAACTTTGGGAAATTTTCTCCCAAGAGCCCAAAAACACTCAAGTGGAAAACGGACTCGTTGCCTATAAGTGAGACAAGAAACCCTTTGGGAAAGAGCAAGGGCATTCCCATGGTTGTTTCAACCCGTATCCCTTTTGATTGTACAAAAAGCAGGGCATTCCCGGTTGTTCCAATCCTTTCCCCTTTAAGATTTTTCCAACCCTTTCCGGCTTCGTGGGCACCTTTTTCAATCCATTAACTTCCTTAAAAAAGTTTTTCTTTAGTTCTTGTGTCGGTCCAGGGGGCACTTCAAGAGGATCCGAATTCCATCTTCGGCTTGGTCCCCTCAGGCTCTTCTTCCCCCCCCTCTTTAAAAGGGTTTGTCCCCCAAACATCGCCACACAAAAGGGTCAAAACAGTAACATTAAATGTAACATTATTATACTCACCTTTAAAACTACTTTATGATTATCTTGATGCGCCAAGAATTTGAAAGGTCCAACGCCCTTGGGAAGAGTTTAGATTTACGCTGCAACAGGAAAAACCCTCTTTTCGATGTAACCCAACCCATCTCCAAATTTAAAAACAATTTTCGAGCCCCTTTTTGGCTTGTTTTTACATACGCTCATTCTCCGCTCAAGTTAGCCTTTCCTTTTCATGGATATGTTTAACAAATTCTGCTTTCTTCTTGCCCCCTAGATTAACTACCAGAAATAGGCAAGGTGATAAAAAAAACCAAAGGGTTAGTGGATTAAAACCCCATAATTTCAAAAGGATAAACTTAGTAGCAAATGTTGTGTTTTATAGGGAAATTAACATGCGGAAACAATCCCCCAACTTTTAATGTTTTTTAATGACAACCCTCAACAAAGTTGTAAAATTCGATTTTTTACCCCGTTTGACCATCACAAGGATGACAAGTAGTAGAAAAAAAAACTTTGTTCCTAACTTGCCCAAATTTTTTTAAAGTACCTCAAGAACTTAGCATCTTATCCACACGATTGTTCTAGGGGATCCATGTAATCTCCAATTCCCAAAAAAACAAATTTGCAATATTGCAAAATATTGTTTTGTGAAAGGATAAATATCCATTTTAGGAATCTACCACACTAAAAAATAGAAATTTGACCATGTTAACCTGGGAACCCAAACAAAATCCCTGGAAAAATCTACCCCCGGTTCATGAGGGAAGACACTAGACCCCTATACCCATCTAATAAGCATCAAACAGGAATGGGGATGAATTTCTTTTCCGGATGTTTTTATGGCGCGCAATCAACCACAAATTTCCCTGACCCATCCTTCTTTGGCACCAAAAACCATGCACTGCACATGGGCTCTGCTTTCTCTCACGTACCCCTTCTCGATTAATTCACGACTTGCCTTTGGGGATTTCCCTTTGCTCCTTTGGATTGCTCTTAAAGCTGGTTTGTTTGGAATCGATGCTTGGGTACAGGTAAAAAGGGTTTCTAAAAATCCACAAAAAGGGTTTAAATCCCTTTGAAACTCCTCAGGGAAGCATCTCAAAGTCCTGCAAATAGACAAAACCACACTAGAAAAAAAGTTAAATAGTTCGTTAGTATTAAAAACAATTTTCCTTTAAAAAAACCAGCAACAACATAGGTTTTTTTCATCACAACGCTCCCTCACTCACTGCCCTTTGCCCACAATTTCCTTTTGAAAGGCTGCACTCTCCTTTCCCCACCCCCAAAAGTTGATCCCCCTTCAATTTGGGCCACCTTTTTCCCAGCCCCCCTCCTTTTTTCCTTTGACTCGACTTTTTTTTTTCCTTTTTTTTTCCCGCTTCTTTTGCTCTCTCACTCCCTTTTTTTTTTTCACTCATTATATTTTGCAAAAACTTTTGTATTGCAACTGATCCTCATAAAACCTTTTTATTTAAAGGGGTTTAAAGATTAAAGCTTTTCCTTATGAACAAGCATATACTTTTAGAAAACCATCATGAACACCTTCCTATAAAAATTGCCAGGCCTCCCAACAACACATACACCTTGCATTGGCACACATCGCATAACCCCCTCACCCTCATACCTACCAATGGAAAAGAAATAAAGGCTTGCTTATCACCTTAGTCTCGCCACATAAAATAAACCCATGCAATTTATATGGACAGGGTTTTAGTAGTCTTGACCCCAGCGTCTCAACAAAAAAATTACCACCACATTGGTGCAACTTTCCTCCATCAATGACAAACTGCAAAAATGATCACCTAGATAACACATATAAAGTTTCTCTCTTTGCCCCTCCCTTTTCCCCTTCCCCTGCACTTCAAAGCTCTTTTCACTACTCCCACTAATTTCCCTATTGCGGGCTCCCCATCTCACAGGTCCTCAAAGGCTTATCATTTTCTTCACTATCCCCCTCAGTCTCAACTCACCCCACTGCAAATCAAACACGCCTATTTGGGGACTTTTACTAGCAATAGGGCCCTTCCCTTTGGGCATTTAAACATCTAATGTCACGATTTCTAGGAGTAAAGAATCGGGTTTACCTTGGTTACTAGGGTAAACCCATTTCCCCCTCTGCTCCCTTTTGGTTGGGTGGGTAAAGGCTTTTTTTCCTTCTTCCTTGGTTAGTCTTCTAGGGGGGATGAACCACACCCTGTTGAAACCATCAGTACTACTACCTTTCCTCTTATGTTTTTTCTCAACCTTTTATACCCAAAATGAACCATATTTTCCCCAATTTAATTATGCGAAATTTCCCGACATTTGAATTTCCTATTCAACCAGCAAGAAACCTAGCCAGGGAAGCCTCTCTACCCCCTTTTCTTTCGCCCAACATAGTAATTTTCCATTCTTGAAATACCATCCACACTTGGGTTCCCTGCCTAAGATTTGCAATTTGTTTTGTAATTCACGATAGAAATATTGGGCCAAAAACCCTTTTTCATCACCCTCTTCACTTTTCCCACGATCAATAGGTGGTTCGCCATTCCTTCTTTGTTTAAAACATTTGTTGATCCCACCACACTATGGCATAATCCAAAAATTCAATGGCACAATTTTCACTTTCTTTCCCCCATTTAAAGTTGTGACAATAAAATACCATCTTCCCTTTCTTCCTCACTCAAGTCCCCAGGATTTCTTCCCTTGGAAAGGAGGAATCTCATCTTTTTATATCAGTTGTTTATCCTCTCTTTCCTATCTCCTCTATTTCCCTAACCCTATTTTCCTCTATTCCGACCCTAAACCTTAAAACCCCCCGACAGAAGGTTCCCAAATTCATAAAAAACATTCCATCTCCCCCCCTTTGTACCCCCTGAACAACCCCCTCTTACGCCCCTTTGGAAGACTTTTTAGATATTTTAGTCTTTGTTCCCCGTCTCATGAATTTGTTCCCTCCCTCCTAAAACACCCCAAAATTTACCCCAACGCCTCAAACACTAACCCAGCATCAAACCTTCCCCCCTCACTTTCAAAGGGGAAATATTGCCCCGACATGTTCCGTAGAAAAAGGTTTCACGAACCAAATAAAATTTTAAATTTAAACCTCACGATACACTCCTTATGTGTTTCGCTCAAAGGTTAATCAACCAAATCATGTGTATTCCCAAGCAATGAGATACAACCACTAATTCCCTTCTCAAAACTTCGGGAAATAACCCAAAAACACCCAAATTCCCCCTTTCCCTAGAAGCAAAACAAATCTAGGGGTCGAAATTTTTTTCCCCTTTTTTTTTCAAATTTTTTGTTGCCTTTTTTTTTGCTCTTGATCACTTCCTTTTTTCTTTTTGGATTCTTCCCCTTTTTTTTTGTCGTAAAAAATTGAATGTAGGTATTCCCCTTCAAAAGACAATTTTACACTATGAAATTGATATGAACGATTGGGGGTTAGGTTTTGATGTTTCCCACCCCAAACCCGAACTGATGTTTAAAAACTTAGGCTCTGATCCAAAGATACAAACGGTTTTCTTATCCAAATGATATGAACCACACCAACGGTGACAAAAAACCCAATACTAATATTTTGGGAAATTTTTACCCAAGATGCCCAAAAACGCTCAAGTGGAAACCGCGACCCGTTGCTTATAAGTGTGACAAAAACCTTAGATAATAGTAAAGCCACAAAGGAAGAAAAAACCGATTTAAAATCGGGATGAACGCCACGGAAAAAAAATCCCCAAAAAGTTTTAGATTACTTCAAAGAAAACCAAAAGAGGGAATTTCTCAAAGTGTTTTCAAACTTTATTTGTATATTCTATATTCTATCATTTAAAAACCTAGGGGCTTTATATTAGGGTTTACAATTCATAACAAAAAGGCCAAAAAAAACATAACTCATTTAATTTTCGGAAAAAAACAAAAAAGAGACGAAAGGCTGGCCGATGAGTGAAGGCCGCCAGGAGATGTACACGTCTTTTACTTTGTGTGATCTTTTGGAATTTTTTGACAACATAAACACCGTGTACTTTTAGTCGTGTATCTTTTTGTAAATTTTGACACCCTAACGGCCGGGCCCTTTTAACCGTGTATATAACCATGTAGATTCTTTTAAACCCCCCAGATTTCCCAACGGGCGTGCCCCTTTTAAAGACAGCCCTCTTCAACCCCCTAAACCTTATGACTTGTCAAGAGCAGGGCATTTCCCCTGGTTGTTCCAATCCTTTCAACTTTATGTTGCTTCAATCCTTTCCCCGGGTTCGTGGGCATCCTTTTTTAACCCTTAAGTGCTTCCTTGAATCATTTTGCTCAATTTTTTGTGATCGGGCTAGGTGGCACTTCAAGAGGATCCGCATTCCATCTTTCACTTGGGGTCCCCCCAGGGGCCCCTAAAAATTTAATAATTAAAGCGGGAAGCGGCGTTATTGAATTTTTATTAAAAAATTGACCCAAGTGTTTCATGGGGAATATTTTTAAAATTAAAAATTTTTACAAGGGGTTAGGAGAAATTATTTTAAAGAATTAGGCAATCATATAATTGGGGAAAATTTTGATCGTAAATTAAAATCCTCCATTAATTTTAATTAAATAGCTATTAAATAAAGGGGGTTTTGATCTTTTTTAAACTTGAAAAAGGTTAAGGTTTTTTGTTAATTCCCCTTTTGAAAATCCCTATAGCTATAAGTTATTATAACATGAAGCAATATGATTATAAAAATTAGGGGGGTTCTATTTTCCAAACCCTCCCTCATCCTTTTTCAACCAATTTCTTTTTACACATTTAGTATAAACATTCACTTTTAATTTTCACAAAATCTTGCCTAAATAATAGTAGAAATTGATAAGGTCATACTTTAAACAATCTTTATGGTTCGACACTCTTCTCTCACTAGTTGCCTTGTTCCCCTCCGGTACACTTTTTGGAATTTTTTCACGCTTATTTTATATTTTTTTGCTGGATCCCCTAGATCTTGATAAGAAAAAAAGTAATCAAGAACACAAAAATTTTTGTGGGTTCAAACAAAAAGAGGCAACTTTGGGGGCTAGAAAGAGAGAAAAGGAAAAAAATTTTAAAAGCTTTTTAAAAAATTAGTAAATTTTTAGGGAAAAAAAGCTCTTTGGGGGGGGGGGGGAGTAAAAAGCCAAAAAAAAATAAAAAATGGGTTTAAATTTAAAGTTTTAATTAAAGGGGATTTTAAAGGGATTCAAGGGTTTAAATAGGTTTATTCACAAAAAAGAAAGTTTTTTAAATTTCTACTTTTAAAAAGGACGCTCCTCAAATTTTTTTCCCTTTTTTTTTTTTCCCTCTCTCAAAAAATTTCAAAGCCCTTTTAAAGGGGCCCAATCTTTTAATCAAAGTTTTAAAATCCATTGGGAGCGAAAGGGAAGGAAAAAAATTGTTTTTTTTCTCTCTCTATTTAAAATGCTAGGGTTTGGTTAAAAGGGGGAAATTTTTTCAAAAATGAAATCATCACATAATCTTTGGAAAGAAATAATGTAGGAATAACTTGGCATTCACGACAAAGGGGTGATGATGTGCTCTGATACCAAATTATGATGTGCTTGATTCCAAATACGCATTCATAATTCAATTGAAGAATCAATTAAACAATAGCAATCCAAATAGGCGTGAATCACTAATTCATAAGAACCCTAAATGGCGTGATAAAGGAAAAGAACAAATAAATAATTCCAATTACACACTAGCAATAATTGGAAGCAACTTAAGAAATGATTGATATGACTCACAATATCCTTAAGCCAAAATCGCTACAATTTCCAAAGAAATTAATAAGAGTAGATGCATGCAAGAAGATGTCTCTCACGGCAAGGAAGTGTATTTTTCAAAAAATGTCAAAAGCTTCCTAAAAATCCTAGTTAGCAAGTATTTATAACTTACTCCTATTAGGGTAAAAATACAACAAAAAATTACAAAGATGCCACTTAAGTGGCCGGTTCCAAAAGCACAAATTACAAATATAACCAATAAGTGACCAATTTTGAATCAATAAATTACAAGTATAAATGATCTTCAAGTGGCCGGTTCTTCTTTGACTTATGTAGGTCTATGGATAACCTACAAACTGAGCTTTAATGAGTTTATCCATCATCTTGTAAAAACCGACAAGTGTACTTTGCTAGAATGCACAACAAATATGTAATAGAAAAGAAGTTACTAAACAAATATTTTTGGGGTCGAATTGTTCAAAGAGGACCCTCATTGCTAAATTTTGGAACCATTTGGCTCTTGCCCTAGTGATAGGTCCTGTAGAATTTTTATTCCTATCATCTCCTTAGGCCTCAGGAAGATTTGTCCTCAAATCTAATAATCTTCATGAACACATTTGGGTAGATAGAGTGACAAGTCTCTAACATTAAATACAGTAAGACTTTGTATCCTTCTAGCAAGTTATTTGTAAAAATATCACTATAGTCTCCCAGTACTCAGATACCATAGGGGGTAGTTGCTCTCGCTCCTCCATCTCTAGGATTATATCTCATATGCAATGTATGTAATGGTCTATCATCTGCTATGGCCTTTCCTAACTCAAAACTGTCCCATAAATAATGTCTTCTTCTTCCTATTTCACTTATATGTCTTTGAACCTCTTGGTCCTTTGATGGTTTACTCATCTGCCTTGGAACCTTTTGGACCTTTGATGGTTGACACATCTGCTTCTAAACTGCTTGGTCCTTTGAAGGTTGACTCATTTGACTATGAACCCTAGGACCTCTGATGGTTAACTCATCTGCTTATGAACCTCTTAGTCCCTGAAAGTTGACATTATCTATCTTTGAACCTCTGGACCTCTAAAGGTGACATTAGGTTTCAGCATATACGTTTTGCCCTCTTTTTGGAATACATAGGTATTCTGAAGCCATCATGTAAAACTCTCCTATCATATAACCAGGCCTGCCAAGCAAATTATGGGATGCACACATAAAAAGAATGTCACATTCAATTTCATCATGATATTTATCCCCTATACTGAAAGGTACCCTAGCTCTCTAGGTTACATGGAGACTCCCTTGCTCACTTAGCCATTGTAATTTGTAAGGTTTTGGATGTAGGGTAGTTACGAGTTTCAATTTTGATACTAATGAGGCAGCCACAACGTTAGTATGACTACCACTATCAATAATAATAACTCACAAATTACCTTGCACCTTACAAAAAGTGTGAAACAAATTTCTCTCTACTCATCATCAATGGTTTGAAAAGAAGTCAAGGCTCGGCATAGTACATTAGTAGACAAATACAAATCACTTGACATGGTTGCTTACTAACTTCAACAAGCCAACAACACACTTCACCCACACTTCAATTTTAGCAACGGTAAGTAGAAGTAACAAATAAGCACTTCTCCAAACAGTAGGTTTAATGAATTCAACTAAGTAAAATGTTCAAGCATCAATACATAATAACTCCCATACTTTAATGCTTACTTTTTGAAATTCAATTTTAACCACTATAACTCTCCTTTCACTTATGGCACATATACATATTTCCACTCTATGTGCAGCACCCTTCACCATAAAACACACGCAACATAACACATTGCAACACCTTCACAACACAAACTCACTTCACTACACACGCACACCTCAATCACGGTACAAGCTTCAAACACAACCTACACTTACACTTTCGTACAACACCCTTCTACAATCCATAAGACATCACTTCACCACATAAATTACGGCACAACAAGTTCCAATGCTACTTTTAATGAAACTTCTCCACAAATGGTAAGAAGTAATTCAAAATTCAAATAGCATTTAATCAATGCTACACAATAACTTTCTTTAAACTTAATGAATCTGTTTGCATGTCAAATAATTTCCCTATTCTCTACACAAGGCAAATCTAGAAATGCAAATGACAATCCTCAATTTCCGAAAACACAAACAGAATTCACATCTCTTTGCTTCAAGGAATGTACCTCCAATTTTGAAACAAGTACAAGGAAAACATGATAAGTCGCAAAATACCCTTATCTAGAGTAAATTGAAATTGTGCTTTATTGTTGAATTTTAGATGATTTGTTGAAGAAATGGATGCTTAATGGAATGAATGTTAATTTCAGGATCCTCTAGAGTATTTTGGAGCTAAGGGAAGGAGTTTTGAAGAGTCGGAGCAAGTTTGGAAGGAATTGGATACATTACATGTGAAGAGAAAGAATTCTGGAAAGTACACAAGCGAGATACACGCCCATGCACTTTGCTGTTTTACTTGTGTATACTGAAGCGGATTTCTGGAAAGTACACGACCAAGTACATGCCCATATACTTTTCTTGTGTATCTAAGTTTTGCTTCTGTTCGATAATGTTTCAAATACACGACCAATGTACACTCCCATGTACTTGCTCGTGTATATTCACATAAGGACACTTGGAAGCAAGCAATGAGATTACACGAAAAAGAGAAAACACTACTTGTGTATCGTCGTGTATAATCCAATTGGGGGGACATGTAAAAAGCCGTCTTTGCCTTAG